>BGNK01002803.1:72571-127345 GCA_003297005.1 Symbiodinium sp. clade A Y106
GTTTGAGCAGTGGTGGAGTAGAGGCTCCAGTTCAGCACTGGTATCGTCTGCACCCAACACAGCTACAAGTGATTGCAAAGTGGCGTTGACATAGCACGTGTTGCCAGTGTTTTGCATGGTGCGAACATGTGCTGAGGGCCCAACTTCCGTGTCTGCTCTTGGGCGAGAAGCGATCAGTGCGCTTTCCCCAACTGCCGGGCGATTGCTGCCGCCCTTCTGCGGTTGCTTAAAGAAGGCATGCAGAGACCGTGTCACCGCTGTGTCAGGTTTCGGGGCGGAGCGGGAGTCGCTCGTCTCATGCGTGCCGTGCACCCGCTGCCAGCCAAAACACACCTGAAAAAGGATGAAGCATTGCTCCGGGTGCTTGCTGCTTGCGTTTATCATACACGGTCTTCCGACAGAAGGGGCAGGGATGACCCTTGATCATTTGGGGAGAGAAGCTCTGGCAAAATCTTCAGGGAGGCAGGGCCGTCTCTGGCCCAGGCTTTGACGTGTGCTTGGCGCAGATGGCTCTTGACCTTAGTGTGATCCGGCGTCCAGAACCCGCAGATGGTACATCGTTGTGCCAACTCCTGCGCTTCTGGAGAGGACGCGAGGCCACCCAAGCTCTGCTTGGGCGCTCCTTGCACTTTTGCTCGGAAGGAAGCTAAGGCCATCAAAGTTTCACTCTGAACCTGTGCTTCAGGTGTGGTGGAGAGGGATCGCAGCTGATCCGGTCGGGGGCAGGCCCCGGAGAGTAGGTGATCGCGCAGACCCTTCCACTGCTTAAATTCCTTGCCGCAAGCCGCGCAGATAGGCATGCCGTCCTTCGCGTGCAGAGCGCGGTCGAAGTCTCCCGGTATGTACCTGTCAACCTTGTCTCTGTGCATGCGCGTAACATGCATGTGACAAACCGGGCTTCGCAGTGTGTGCAGCCATGGGAGGGTTGGGGCAGAAATGTTCTGCGCCTCGTTCAGAATGTCCTGCAGGTCCTGAAGCAGATAGGGAAGCGTGGTGATGTCCACAGATTCGCCCGTAGGGGCTGCCTGCTGCGACTCCGCAGTTNTTGGGGCAGAAATGTTCTGCGCCTCGTTCAGAATGTCCTGCAGGTCCTGAAGCAGATAGGGAAGCGTGGTGATGTCCACAGATTCGCCCGTAGGGGCTGCCTGCTGCGACTCCGCAGTTTGGGAGCCCGGGGTGTTGAGCAGGGTTAGCCCGTGGCTCCGCGAATCTGTGATGGTAGACAGCTCGGTTGGGGTGTGAGCCGTGCCCCTGAGAGTCAGTCGCCGTAGCCTGGAACGCATGCGGTCCCGCAGTTTGTCCACTGGGTCCTGAATTGAATGCAACCTGAACAGGTCAGCGGTCGGTATCCGACTCACATGGGCCGGTTGATTNAGAGTCAGTCGCCGTAGCCTGGAACGCATGCGGTCCCGCAGTTTGTCCACTGGGTCCTGAATTGAATGCAACCTGAACAGGTCAGCGGTCGGTATCCGACTCACATGGGCCGGTTGATTGAGGACTGAGTTTGTGAGCGTACCACTCAACAAACGTGCTGTCTCCTCCGTGAGGCCGACTTCTGGTAAGCCAGTTGTAGACAAAGCGCCTTACCTGCTGCAGTTTCTTGGCCGATCTGCCATGCGAAAACGCAGAGTTTGCTTCTCGAAGTTACCGTAGGAAATTTGAATGCCTAGGTACTTAATCTGAGCTTCCCAGCGGTATGCAGGCCAGGATTTGCGGCGACCCAGTCTCCAATGGCGCTGAAGTCAGAGCACGTGTGCTTTTGCAGCACACTGGGGGCCTCACGTCCACTCAGCTTGACCAGCATGGCGCACTTGGCCTGGTTCACTTGATGCTTGAGGGCTTTGACTGCATCCAAAAGGCGGAGGATGAGCTTGTGCGCAGCAGCCAAGTCGGCCTGGCTACGGATAATGCGATGCATCGTGAAGTCATCGGCATACCCTGTAAAAAATTTCTGGACAGTGTCCCAGCCGAAGATGCTGATAAGGGCGTGCAGGAGTCTGCCCGTTAGCACGGAGAACAGTGTAGGAGCGAGCTTGCATCCTTGTTTGATACCAGTGGTAGTTTCAACGTCCTGATGATCCCCCTGCGAGTGTAGGCGATACTTGGACCTATGGTGCAGGGCATGTATCAGGTGCTGNGGAGCGAGCTTGCATCCTTGTTTGATACCAGTGGTAGTTTCAACGTCCTGATGATCCCCCTGCGAGTGTAGGCGATACTTGGACCTATGGTGCAGGGCATGTATCAGGTGCTGCAGGGACGGCTCAGCTCCTAACTCATCAAGGAGGGGGAGAATCTCGCTCCTACATACCGTGTCGAAGGCTTGGAACAGGTCGAGAGCGAATGTGATGCCTCCCACCAAGTCAGCTGGACCGTGTCCCCGCTGCAGCTCCATCCTGCTTGGGTTCGCCGTGCGACAGAGTTCCCGAACCTCCCGTAGCTGCTGCATGGACGACCCGACTTTGGGCGTCCTGGGAGGTAAGCGAACTGAGGCAACGGCCGCAGGTAGGGCAGAGTGAGCGGCTCCAAGAGTTCCTTTGCTGTTCCTGCGAGTCCCTTAGCATCGGATCTCAAAATCCCTAGAGGGCGAAGCTGCGATGGTTTGTCAGCCGGCTTTCCCGGTTTCGGGATAAGACACAAGTCCGCTCTGGTCAGACCGTCGTCTAGATGCTGCTGAGTTTCCAAAGGAATCGCAGTATCGGGCTCGGGCCTGTGACACTGGCTGCGCACAAGGCTTCCAGGCTGCTGCCGGAGCGGAGCCTTTAGGCACAGCTTTCTCTGGTTTGATGGACGCTATATGCCTTGCCAGCTTGGCCGGCTCCAGTTGCGGCATGCGTCCTGTCTGCTCGGGGAGCTTAGGGTGGGCCGCAAAAACCTGAGTGGCGTACTGGCCGAGTTCCTTAAGTTCGTTTCCGTGGCGCCGATAAGCAGTTCGTCCCATGCTGGGGGGCCTGAATCCAAGTCGAGGTGTTCCGTGACCCATTCAAGCATCCTCTGAGCCTGAGGAGAGTTCACGCGAACGGCCTCCTGCAAGGCGGCGGAGTCATGCTGCAGCGGCTTTGATCTGAGGGCCGGGCAAATTCCAGTGGCGAACCGGTGTGACGGAGGCCTGTATGGGGCGATGCCCACCCTTCTTCCAAGCAAAGGTGACGCCTGCTTGGCCTGTCTACCTGCCGAAGTCGATCTGGGTGCGGACGTCTCCTTGCACGAAAGTGTGGGGAGAGAGGGGCTGCCAGGTGCTTAGCGCAACGAGCCGGTGATGACCTAGGAAGTTGCTAAGCTCAGGCTCATCCGGTCGTGGTTCGCGAGGAGAGGTGACTGCCGGCCCAACCAGCCTGGGCTGCTTGGCAAGTGAGCTGTTGTAATAGTGTTGTAATCACCTGCCAGGATCAAGGTGTCCCGGTGTGGGACCCGTTTGATGCAGCGGCCCAGCGCCTTCAGTAGGGAGGCACGATCCTGCCTATCGTTGTGCACTGTCTTGGCCGGTGACCAAACATGCTGATAAACTGCAACTACAATGACCCGTGCGCCCTGCCAGTCGAACCGGACTTCCAAGGCCCGGCCGACTACGTGTTCTTTCCACCGGACGCTCTTGGCTGGCACGCGTGGAGACATGAGAACCATGACCCCGTCTGCCCTGGCCACGGAGGGGCCTGACTGCGTCTGGTCCTGACTACTCTCAGGCCGTGCCTCCGCTTCCTGAGCGGNGGCTGGCACGCGTGGAGACATGAGAACCATGACCCCGTCTGCCCTGGCCACGGAGGGGCCTGACTGCGTCTGGTCCTGACTACTCTCAGGCCGTGCCTCCGCTTCCTGAGCGGTGTGGGTCGTGCCCCCGCGTCCCTTCTTGCTCTTTTTGGCCTTAAGTGTGTCGTCTAGAGATGCAGACAAAACACAGTATCATCCTGAGGCAATAAATTCTGCGGTGGCCTGCCAGTGTGTTTCCTGCAAAACCAAGACGTCACACGTCTGGGAGGCCTCAGTCGAAAGCCAGGACTTTGCTTCCGACCACTGCTGCTGGCCTAGGTGGCCGGCATTCCAAGAAAGGACACGTAGGGCCTGAGTGGCCCGACCAGCGCGAGCGCGCGGGGCTGAGGCAGCCTGAGTGCGGGCCGGTGGTGGGCAATTTCCCATCCACTCAGCATAGTCGGAGTCAAAGACTGACCCCTGTATGAAACTGGGCGCTGACTGACAGCGACCTGCTTGCAAGCATGCTTGAAAGATTTCTTTCTAATCTGAGAATAATTTTGTGAGTGCACTGGTAGCAGCGCCATCCGCTATTTCGTCACAAAGCAAGCTATGTGACTCCTTCCACTGCACGGAAAGTGGAAACCCTACCGCCTGCCCAGTAGGCCCGTGTCTTGAACAGGGACTGGGTCCAGGAATTGGGACTTGGCTGCTCAGACGTCTTCACGACGCTCGGTGGCACATGGCTCAGCAGTGGACAAAAACCCGCAGTCGTTCGGCAAAGGAGCCTGGTCGGGACCTCTAGAAACGAAGGTTGAAGCCCGGAGCCTGTTCGGAAGCCACCGCGAAACTTCCAAAGAGTCTGAGCCGTGGCGGCTGCTACTGTTACTACTACTACTACTGCTACTACTACTACTGCTGCTACAACGACTACGACTACTACTATCCGAAAGCTGCAAAGTGGGTCCAATGCCGTTGATGGGCTAGCTTGCTGCGCGTACTTCTGCAGCTTTTTGCAGGCGCCACGGCTGCCTCGGCTACACGTGAAAACAACGATTCTCTGTGCAGCAAATGTTTTGCTTCACGCTGGGCACCATAGGACCATAGCAATTTTCAGTTCGAGCTGTTTCTATTCTCTGCAGCCATGATTTTCGCAGTGCTCCCGGTGCTGGCCGCTTGGACTTTGAAGGGTCCGAAGGCTGACCCATGGCCCTCATGAGACGACACCGGATCTTGGGTGGAGCTTCAGGTTCTGCCAATCTCGGCAGCCTCTCCCTCACTGCCTGATCGAATCGAAGGTGCCCTGATTGCTGAGACCTTGCCAAGTTTCGCTTCGTGCTGTTTGTGCAAACGTTTCGGCTAGCGGCTAGTGTCTCACCCTGATGCACATGATGATTCTGGCAGTTTTGCGGTGTCAGGAGGGTTTGGATCTGCTTTCTTCCGCTCTCCAACACCCGGAAGTGACATCCAGAACACCACTCCGTGGCTCAGTGTCGTTTTGTTGCATAAGCTTCGGACTCCCTGCCCGTGCGATTCATGGCTGAGCACACTGTGGTGGCACGCCGTGGTCAAATTGCGTGTGCTTAGCGGCTTAGCTCTCGGCACAATTCAAGCGATGATTGGCGAAGTTGAGGTGCATTTGTTGGCTGCCTCGTGGCGGATGCTCTAAGCTTGGGCTTCTCAGCTTGGTCCAAAGCCGCAGACCTCGACTGCAAGAAAATCTGCTTCGCTATGCTGGCTACGCATCGTACTCTTAAGGTTCACATTACGAGTACGATGCAAAGGCCATTAAGCAGGCCTGTCCAGTCTGGCTTTTGACAACCGGGTTTGTTTAAGATGTCCCGAGGCTTATGGAGGCACCATCTCGCGATACATGGGCCCGGGTGAAGCTATGGGTGGCACTACGCACGGCGTGGGCTGGGGGCGCCGAAACTACCACCCTGGCCAGAAAGCAGGACAGTTTCTCCAGGTTCCTAAGGCGAGCTGCACACGCACGAGACAGGAGACCAGACGGATTATGGCGAGTACAACTTGCTGGGTACAGCCCTGAGACTTGCTTGGGACTTGGGGCGACAGTTCTGACTATCCGGAATGAAAGAGACTGTCCGAGGCTTGGAGTACCTGGCCTCACGCAGTGGTGCCGCGGCCAAAGCTGAAGTCAGGCGACTTTGCTCCACCATGCTTCGCATGCTCTCAGAACTACCGCCGAGGGAAATGAAATTCAAGGAAGGTTGGGCCTGACAAAGGGGATCGCCAGCCAGGGCTCGGAGGCTGTGGAGAATTTCTGAAGACTTCAAGGGCAGCCCCCACTGTGTCTTCAGGTTAGAGGGCCTTGTCCCTTACTGGCAGCAGCGTGTGACTTCGAAGTCTTGGGGCGCATGGCTTTGCACGCAGACAAAGCAGACGCTTCAGCAGGCTCGGCCGGGCACATTGCCGATGTCCAGGCTGAGGTCTGCAGGCGAGGAGAATCTCCTAAGTCTTTTGTCGGAGGTGTCGCAGAAGGTGCCCTACGACAGGTTGGGCGGCATGTCCAATGCACCTTGCCAGCGAACAGCCACATTGCCGAGTCGACCCATCTCCCACTTGCCCTCCCCGCTCCAGGCGACTCATTTTGAGGTTACTTCCTGATATTGTCCGCTTGCCCCACTCGGCGTTTTGCTCCTGGCACGTGGTCAAGAGTTGTAGATTGTTCCGGAATGGTTGCATTCTTGATCGGTTTTGTGTTCGGCATATTTGGGTTGTGAAGGGCTGGTCAAAGAAAGCTGTCCTGGAATAGGTGTATGCTGTATCGTGCTTGTGTCAGGAAGCAGGTCAAACAGAAACTCCTGGACTGGTTGCGTGCTTCATCACGTTCCTATCTGGTCTGTCGTAGAAAAACCTGGCCTAGTCGCTTGTGCTTTTGGCATCTGCTGGCTGTCCTGGAACGATTTTGTGTTTGGCCGGCTGGACATGTTGCGCATTCGGTGGCTGATACAAGAAAATCGGTGGGAATCGTCGCGAGCTTGATCGCGATTGTGTTTCTTCGGAGAAAACCGTCCTGGAATGGTTGCGTGCTTGATCTTTACCTTTTTGGGCTTGTGGGCGGGCAGAGAAGTCAAGCAATCCTTTCCTGCAACAGTTGCGTTTGATCGTGCTTGTGGTCGATCGAAGAAAGCTGTCCTAGGCAGTTCAGCGCTCTTGGCAGATGGTTCACGTTGGCAGCTGCAAAAAAGCAGTCCTGGAACAGTGGCGCTTGTATGGTCGGTCGGAGAACGGTTCTGTGCGTTTTCCTTTCGTGAGTGATCGAGGAACATTGTTCTTGTGACTTCGCTGTGCGTCGGAGAGAAGTGTCCTGGAACGGCTGCGTGCTTGATCGCGTTGGTGGTCGGTCGGAACTGACGTTGGTTTTAAGATTTTGTGGTAGCTGGCAAAGGGAACACCATCCCAGAGTAGTTTCTTCCTTCGTCGTACTGAAAATTGTGGTCTCAAAGAAAGCCGTTCTGGGATTGTTGAGTGCTTGATCCTCATCGTGCTTGGTTTGTGGTCAGTTTAAGAAAACTGTCCTAGATTGTCCTAGGCATTTTGTTGCATGGAGCCTCATGACCGCATGATTCCTTTGTAGCCGCGCTTCTGGCAACTGGATGTAACTAAAAGCCGAACTGGACTGATGTTGATCGTGTTTGTCATCGAGCTGTTTTATGGAGATTTGTGTGTTCGGCAGCTGGTGAAACAACTGCACTGGAGTAACTAGTTAATTAGTTGTGTGCTTGGACCTCTTTGTGACGTGGCGGTCGGAGAATACTGTCCTGGAGTAGTTGCCTGGTTCACCGTGCTTGTGGTGCTGTGATTTGACATGATTTGACCTTGGTGTGTCGTGCCTCTGGCAGCTGATCAAAGACAACTGTTCTGAAGTAGTTGCGCATTTGATCGTCCCCGGCATTTGAGCTGTTTTGGTAGCTCGCCAAAGATGACAACCTTCCTGGAAGAATTGCGTGCTTGATCGCGCCTGTGGTCGGTCGGAGAAAACTGTTCCAAGTGTTTTATGCTCGTGGTAGCTGGGCAAAGAAAAATATTAATTGTGTGCTTCACCGTGCTTGTGGTCGGTCGGAGCAGGACGTCATGCGTCTCTTTTGGCTTTCAGCGGCTGGTCAAAGACAACTGTCCTGGGAAGTTGCACGTTGGATCGTGTTGTTGGTCGGTGGGCGAGTAGCTGGTCAACGAAAGCCAGCTCGTCTAGATTCTACAGCGACAGCGCCGGTTCAGAAACAGTTTATTTTTCGTGAGGGGGGGGGCTCGAATTCTTATTTTTGAAGCGCACCTTTTTTTAGTAAAAAAACGTTTCGGGATTTGAGGGTACCCTCGATTTCTTAACCCAAATTTCTTAATTTGAAACAGCAGCAAATAAAAAGCAAGTTCAAGAAATGAGAACACAGGAGCTTTCGAGCCCGCAGCACCTTCCATTCCAGCTCATGTGCTTGTCCACTCGGGCGTGGCATGCTTATTCATGAAATGCCATCATATGGATGCCATTTTTTACCCATCTTGTAATCAGCCCTTACCAGTCCCCCAAAATAAGAAATCGAGCCCCCCAATTTCTTAAATTTAAGAAATCGGGCCCCTCAATTTCTTATTTGGGTGGGTTTTTTCCTATATGGCGAAGCCTTATTAAGCCCTTATTAATATTAGGCAAGCCCAGAACCCTTCAAAATAAGAAATCGAGCCCCTCAATTTCTTAAATTTAGGAAATCGAGCCCCTCAATTTCTTATTTTGGTGGTTTCTTTCCTATATGGCAAAGCTTAATTTAAGCCCTTATTAAGCCCTGACAAAGCCTCTAAAGCCCTCCAAAGCTGTTATTAAGGCCTTATTAAGCCCTTATTAAGCCCTTATTCGGCACGCCCAGAACCCACAAAAATAAGAAATCGAGCCCCTCAATTTCTTATTTTGGTGGTTTCTTTCCTACGAGTGGTAGGTTTAAGTCGTCCCCGCCGGGGGGAAGTCGTCCCAACCCCATGTGCCGCAGGGTTTGGGCTTGCTCTGAACACTTTTGTCGTATCTTGTTTCTCATTCAATCTCTTGTTTCTGCGCGATCTAGTACTGTGCGCGAGGTTTCCTTGAGATCTGGCATGACATGTTGAAGTAGATCCTGGAGAGAATGGCGTTTCTTCGTGGCAACTCCCGTCCNTTGAAGAGTTTCCCCTCGTGGGTCCGTGGGTCCACGTGACCCGGGAGGGTGGTTGGGTTGTTTTGTTTTGGGAGGCCCGAAATCCCCTCGTCCTTCGTCACTTTCTGTCTCTCTGTCTCTCTCTCTCTCTCTGACGAGTAATCAGAATCGTGTTGTGCGTACGGAATCCGGAAGAGCCCGTAAAACCCTTGAGAGAGCCCTGAAAATGACCTTTTGTGACGAAACCCAAACCTGCAAGCTTCTCAGCTAAAGCTTCTTTAAGTTGGATTCGGCGTCTTTAAGGTTTTCGGGTTCTTCAGACTTCTTTGGCCTGCTTTTTGCGAGTTGTTGGGACCTGAAGCGCAACGGGACCAAGACACATCCTCCTAGAACCCTAGACTAGGGCTTGAGGAAGTTTAGGGCGCAGGGTGTATAAGCTTCCTCAACCCAAACCAAGAAAGTCTAGATCCCTAGAGCCCACAATCCCCAACGCGCCTGAACCCTAAGAGCACAGAGGTCCGGGCCACTTGGGAATTTCCGAAAACTAGGGTACCTGCTCATTAGAGCTCTTTTCTCGATCTAGACAGGCCGACATGTTGCCCGAAAGTCCTAGTCCCAAGCCCCTTACGAGTGTTCGGAGGCCTTAAAATCCGGGACCTGCTACTACTACTGCTGCTGCTGCTGCTACTGCCGGTGCGAGTTCTACTGCTATCGCTACTACTGCTGCTTCTGCAACTGCTAAAGCTACGGCTAAGGCTACTGCTGCTTGGCAGCTCGACCCAAACTCTCATCGAATGCTCTTGCGAGTACTGAAATCCTCCCAATCTTTAAGCCTTACAATCAAGGGCTTAAATTAAGCTTTGCCATAATATAGGAAAGAAACCGCCAAAATAAGAAATTGAGGGGCTCGATTTCCTAAATTTAAGAAATTGAGGGGCTCGATTTCTTATTTTGGTGGGTTCTGGGCTTGCCTAAAGGGCTTAATAAGGCCTTAATAGCAGCTTTGGAGGGCTTTAGAGGCTTTGTCAGGGCTGAATAAGGGCTTAAATTAAGCTTTGCCATATAGGAAAAACCACCAAAATAAGAAATTGAGGGGCTCGATTTCGTAAATTTAAGAAATGGAGGGGCTCGATTTCTTATTTTGAGGGACTCTGGTAAGAGCTGATTACAAGCTGGGTAAAAAATGGCATCGATATGATGGCGTTTCATGAATAAAGATGCCGTGCCCGAGTGGATAAGCACATGAGCTGGAGTGGAAAGTGCTGTGGGCTCGAATCCTCCTGTGCTCTCCTTTCTTGGTTTCCTTTGTAAGGGTTTGGCGCCGAGCTGTTGGAATACGAAATCTACTCCCTTAGTTTCTTGGCTTCCCTTTTTGTGCGAACAACACCAGCGAAGACAAAAAGAGAAAGAGCAAAATAAGAAATTGGCACGCCGAGTCCAGGGTACCCTGGATTTCTTATTTTGAATGCGCGCATGCTATTTATTTATTTTTTGTCGCACGGCTGTCCTACAGGCTCAGTTTCTTAAACCAATGATTTGTTAAGCAGTGCTGTTGCTGTAGATAGTTTCGTGTTCGATCGTGTTTGTGGCCAGCCAGAGCAAACGGTCCCTGGTAGTTTCTGCTGTCTTCAAAAAAATATCTGCCGCTGCTGCTGCTGCTGTCTTGGCAGTACTGTTTGCTGCACTTGCCGCATGGACGACTCCCAGTACATAAATGGGTTCCTGCTACCTTTATACTGATGCTTCAATGAGAGTCACGCATGATGGGAATTGCAGAAAGTATGGACATTGTGCAGACGCACAGACGCCAGAATATCGAGTGCTTGGCAGGAAGGGGCACCTCTAGCCTGCCTGGCTTTGTGGCCTCTCTCAAGTTCTCCTGCTAGATAGGCCTGGTCTACGTAGGTAGCCACCGTCCGTGGCAGTCTGTCGTGGTCTGAGCGGGGCAAGGACAGGTGGGGCAAGTGAAGTGGGCACGCACGCTTTCGCCTCAAGACCATTATGCTGGAAGTGCCTACTATGACAATGAGGTCTTTGTATGTAGCATTTAGCAGAAGCCCGGCAAATTTTGCCATCGCCAAAGCCTGTTCAGGCTATGTCCCTTCGACATGCCGCGGCCTACGCTGTCTTCGACACCGAAGCTGAGGTCGTCAAAGCTGCGCGCTTCTCGGCCTGAAGCGTGGCTGCCCTGAACGTAGGGCCGCAGGGAAGTGGCATCCGTACCTGAGGCACAATGATGTTCACGCATCGGAACTCGGAAGCCCTGGGGGGTGGTGAATTCTTCGGCCGCGTGGCTTTCCGCATCATCCACAAGAACCTGAAGCCCCGGCAGGCACGGCACTTGGTGAAGCACACTTCGAATATGACAGCCGATGTTCATCAACTGTTGGATGCAGAGCTCTCTGTGAGGCTATCGAGCAGGTCGCTTCAGACATGGGTGGCTGGTTCAAGCAGAAGGTCACATGGCAGGGCTTTCAGAAATGTTCGCACATGTTTGGACAAATCGTAGAAGTTTGGCCAGCGACAGCTAAGAGACCTAAACCTAGCTGGGGGGATGTGCCCTGACCTGAAGCGTTGCCGAGCTTCAGGCCGAGCAGGGCATTGCCAAGTTCGAGGAAGCCACGGACCCGGCGAAGCCGCTGTCCAAAGAGGCCATGACACTACATGCAAAATGTAAATCAGCCTTGGGTGGGGCCCGAATTACGGCGACAGCGCAGCATCGGACCTACGCAGAACAGACTAGAATAACTCAACCTCACGTGGTCAGATACTTGCTAAGCTTCTAGATTCTAGACACTCGAATAAGACAGAGCATGCCAGTCTTAATTACTTGCACAAGATCTCAAAGCCTGTCTGGACTCCAGACGACTCGAGAGAGCATTGCCAACCTCCGACACTTCAACCTGCGTCGCCAAGCTGTGAGAGTCTGAGCAAGTTTTTGGTCGATATTTGGGGACCTCAAGTTCCAAGGAGTTTGTGGATGATCTGGCCATGACATCTATGGCACGGCTCTGGGATGTCGGCAAGAGCGAGCCCATTAAGGCCGCTTTATGCCAGGGGGCTACAGAGGAGTCGACGGAAGGCTGTTGTCAATGGTTTTGTGGTTTGTACCAGTCCGTACAGCAGTTCAATGACTCTCTCGGAGCCGAAACGTTCTCGTTGCTCATACACGCTCCAAAAGCAAAGGTGCCTTTGCGTGAGTATCAGCTGCAGGTTGGCAAAGCATCTCCCACCGAGGGTACCCTTCCTAGCAGCGTGTACATCATCCTCAAGAAGCTTGGCGCAGGTGATCCAAAGGATGGGATTGTTTGACCACGTAGTAGATGTTGCTCCTGCATCGCTTAGTTCTCAAAGAGCCGGTTGAAACTCCAAGCCCAGGAATATGGCAAGATGATCTAGGGCAAGAACGCTAGTTTGCGTCAGCGAGATCCGTTCTTCGTGCGAGCGCCCTTCTTTCCAAGGTACGAAGATGATATCGTCGCCGGCCTGAAGGCGGGAGATTTGTCGGAGTCGAGATGCCAAATTGCCAAAGACGTGGGTTCACTAGTGCACGAAGGGTGCACCACATTCGCACTCCAGGCGAAATGTGTTGCAGGTGCAATTAGCAAATCAGAGGGTGGTCAGATTCGGCATTTGAGCCTTGATCTAGCGCCAGTATGACAGTATTATACGTCTGGCGAAGGCAAATGCCATGGTTGGTGGCGACAATGCTGCTCGATCTGTGGTCATCGGTCTGGTGCTAGGCACCTGCAGTCAGCTCTCATGGTTGCAGGATGCAACGGCCAGACAATCTTGACACAAGCAGGCACCCGGGCACCCAAGCACGGGTGCATGGAACTGAGCCATGCTTCCAGCTTTCCCGCCAGGTGCCTACCATGGTGCCACTGCCATCCCCGAGGATGCGATCATTTCTTAGAATCTCTTAGACAAGCTTGTTTCTCTTGAGGTTTTAGGCTTTCTGGGCTTCGGTGCACCGTGACTGGTAGGGCATACGGTTTGTGGTCCAAAAAGCACTACCGTTGGTATGCCGATCACTTCCTGTCGGCAGGATCTGCGTTCTACGCTCAACGCATGGCCGAAGGCGGCCTAGACGTGTCATGAGTGCCCGGCAGCTACCAACAGGGCGACCAGATCTGGGCGTTATGCTCACACATGAGCTTTCAAAATCCGTGGAGGAGTTGTGGGGTAGTTTGTTATATCCGAGCCTCGAAAGGCAGAGAAGCTGCTCCGCTCGCTGCCGCTGCTGCGCGAGCTGAGGGGGAAGGGTGAGCTTTGAGCTCCGTATGCATGTGCAAGATCGGCAAGACCGTGAGTCTCCGAATGCCGGGCTGAACGCTCCAGGCTGCACACTTGGGCTGTTAGCAGATCGCCCCAAGTGCTTCTTGGGGAGCGGAAGCCGAAGAGAGAGAAACAAGAGGATGTTGCAGTATGCTGCAGTGACAGTTTCAAGACCATTGTGGGAAGAGAGTTCAATGTGCTTCTTCCGAGTGGGTTTAGGAGTGCCCGTGCGCTCCGAGGCATGTTGCCATGCCCCACGACCAAAAGGGACTATAGAGTGCACGTGCCGAAAGGTTGCAACAGTCTTCTTTGGATGTCCGGTACTCTCGGTTTTCACGTATTTATTGGTATTTTGGGGTTTCATTTTGGTGTCTCCTCGTGACCTGATTTTGCAGACTTAGCAGTTCCCGTCGTATGGTGCGCCATGCTGCTTGTGCTTGGGCTCAGAACCGAACCGTTCCTGAAAAGTCACGGCTTTGCCCGCCATGAGGTTCCCCTTGGTGTGCTTGGCCATGGAGGCGGTGCTTGGCTTTGGAGCGCCTGAGGCCGTGCAGTTACTTCAACACAGGCTGCAGCTAGAAGGCCCAAGGCCGCAGGAGCAGCGCTTGAAAGCTGCAGAGCCCATCAACTGGGTCCATTTCCCGAAATGTGGCAGCTCCTTCCTCAACGCGATAATCCACTTGCCGGGTGTATGCCCTGTTGCTGCTAATTTCACAATCAGCGAGCAGTCACTGGGGCCTTGCTTCCTGCAGATTTGGACTGATGTCATGTGTTCCCAGATGTGCGATCAGGACAAGTTCAGATGCAAAAGTGATCTGAGCCTGCCACACCCGCCAATTGACAATTATTTGGCTGAAAAGGGTACGCTCATGGGCTTTTTTCGAGACCCTGATCAGCGCATACTTTCGGGCTATCATGACGATATGGACAATTTCGCCTCTGTGGATTTCCGAAAATTCCTGCACAAATACGACGAAGAGCCACTCTCGCAAATGACCGATTGCACGTCTGAGGAGGGATCTCAAAAAGTTCCTCTTCTGGACTTTGCTGAGTCGTGGAAAGGCGGTATGACATATCAGCTGGTGGTAGAGCATCCAACCACGCAAACACTTGATCCAGACCGGAAGAAGATGACCCACGCAGATGCAGTGGAAGCAGCTCGAAGAGTGCAAGATGGTTTTGCTTTTGTTGGTATTACAGAGCAGTGGAACCTATCAATCTGCTTATTTCGCAAGATGTTTGGGGGACTGTGCCAAGAGTCTGACTTCATTGACACACGGCCCTCAGATCCAGGGAAGTCCGCGCATCAGGCCTACGACAACTCGGAGCTTCTTGGATGGCATGATGACATCGATGAGGTGGTGTACAGTGCCGCCCTTGATGTGTTCCGGGCGAATTTGATCTTATTCAATGTGTCACACGCCACATGCCAGGAGTGTTATATAGGAGGGGGAGTAGCCTAGCCCAGACGAACTGCGTAACGAATGCATCATGCATGTTTTGGGCCTCATGTGGACCGCTGGCATTGCTCCTATCGCCCCTCCTGCAGATAGCGTAGCACACAAGACGCAGACAGCGTTCGTACCAGCCATTCGCTTGAAATATCGCTGCGTAACTCATGCGGTGCTAGACCCTCTGGATGCAACGGCAGAAATTCGGCAGGGAGAGGGAGAGAGAGAGAGAATCTACGATTTTAGACAACTTCCAGGCTGCTGTCCAGAACGCCTGCCAAGAACCTGGGTTTCAGTGTTAGCTATGTTAAACTGTCAGACAAGCTCGCCAACCTGCATGGAGCAACCTCTAGGACCATGCTGTAGCCAGTTCGCTTAGCTGTAGGCGCGTTTCCAGCAACTGTGGATCTTGGAATGGTTGGTACTTGCTCATAAGTGGCATTCGTGTTTGCAGTATCTGCATGTTCGCGCTTCGCATAATTAGTCACATAGTCCGATTACGCCTGGACACTTTTTCGTCCTACGCAGGTCCTACGGCTTGTGAGAGCAGCACTTCATGCATGTGGGGAGTTCCTCCCCTTCTATGTTTCCTTTGCACGGAGGCTTCAGGCTAGCAATCCTACTCTGGGAAACTGTTGCAAAGTGTGGGACGCCGCTTCCGTGTGAGATTGCTCCTGCCAGTAGGGGGTTGGAGGGGTTGAGTGATGAATCCCCGACGTAATGAAGTGGTGTCCTGCTCCCTCAACCACGGTGGTAGTCCAGAGGCGGAAAGGCCAAAAGACACGAGGGGTCAAAACAAAACAGGAAACTGTTGCAAATTCTTCGGTACTACGAAAAATATGTTTTTGGTCACCACCTTACTTTATTGACAAGGGGGGAGATAACACATTTTTTACCTAGGGAGTGTCGTAGATCCATGGTCTACGTGCGAGGTCTGTCAGGCTGCAGAACTTCTGCAGACTACGTTGCCAAACGACAAAGCTCCGGAGGCAGCCTGGAATGTGAAAGAGGCTTCTTTTTCAAGACTGCAAGACATCCAATGGCTATTAAACATCGCATGCTGAAAGAAAGAGGTCACTTAAGGAACAAGGCAGGCCGAAAGGTCCGATAATGTCCGCCCGGCTGCACCGCAAAATTCATGAGTGGGTTGCAGCATTGCAGCATGCAGCTGCGATGATGCCCGGTCGGTAGACTCAACTCCACAACATCTGGATGCCCTTGCTTTTCCACATTTCGTGGCCTGCTGAGCTAGTGCATAACACACCAGCCGCTAGCAGTCTCAAGTTCCACAGCAGACCTTAAAAATCCCCGTGAGGGAGCTTGTCACATGAGCAGGCCACAAAGGCCGCCAAAGATTTTCTGCACCATTCTGCACCAGCTGCCCCTAGAGCCTAGAATCCTAGAACCGGTACTATGTGACAGCAAGTAGTTTCCGTCCTTTTACCAGTAACGCTACAGAGCACGGAGGCTTCTGTACGGTGATTGCCTCATCAAGCAGTGCGCGAGACCCTTGAAGTGCGGCTTCTGCAACAAGATCCGCAGGCGTGGTTCATCAGGCATGCTCTTGTAGCATCGTGGTCGGCGGATGCGAAATGTTGTCATGAAAGGTTGTCACACCTGCAGGCACTCGCAACATCAAGAGCCCGGCATCTCGCAAGCTGTTTCAGTAGAAGGAGCTATGAATCCATTAAGAACTTTGCCAAAACAGAAGCCTTCGCCTGTGCGGAAAACCGAACCTGTACATATATTCTAGAGATGTGCGTGGTCTTCGTTCTGACCATTCTCTTGTCCAGGGCCATTCTTGCTGTTCGGGCTCGGCCTGTGGTCACCAGTGAGCTTTCGGGCCTGGAGCCACATGACTGGGCTGCAGGTACCTGCTGGCTGCAGGACAGTTATGCTGTGTTAGCAACACTGGCTACTGAGAATGCTGTCAACGGCGCGGGGCCACTCACGGACGGCATGCAGGCTGAGGACTTCACTGACTTTCAGGTGCCCTTTGGTGCGAACGTGTTCGCATTCTTCGGTTTGTTGTCAGTGCTTCTAGCAGCACACGAGGCGTATACCTCTGCCAGCAAGAAGCCGCTGTTGGCAGATCATGGGAACAGCAACAACTTCCTCATCCAGCTGATGTTCTTGATCCTTTGGTTCGGCTTCTTTGTAAACTCCTCGCTGATAGTCCCGCTCTCCCTAGACTACGCCATTGCTATGGGCCAGTCCGCAACAGCCAGCGGCGTGTTCCTCGGTTGTGGCACGATCTTGAGTGTGATCGGGCTGGTGGTTGGAAGGTCACTGAACAGTGAGACAAGCTGGGACCAAGCCTTTGCTCGGCAGACCTACATCGTTTGTAATTCTCTTTCCGTTGCGCTGAATTTGTTGTTAGCCTTTCTGACGCAAGCGAGCGTCCACTGGAGTTTGCCGGCTCGACAGCAGTCGTTCTGGTGGAGTCAGCTTCTGCTGGGCTCCGTGTTCGGTGCTGCTGCCTTGCCGACAATCACCTGGAACACACTATGGAACAAGATCACACCTCCACAGGAGAAGACGTTCTGGATGATAATGGCTCAGTGCTGTCGCAATGGTGGCTTCCTTCTCGGCCCGCCCTTCTTTGCCTTAATCAGTTCAGTCGTAAGGCGGGGCCGCGACGTCTCTTGGCACAGTGATGCAAGAACCTTTTGATAATCTCTAGAAGCCCTGAGCTCCAGACCACACTGCCTGTACCTAGCCTTGAAATGCATTTGCAATCCGCTACAGCTTTGCCAGGTATCCCCTATCTCCATGATGGCGTGGTCTTTCACGGGCTTGGCAGCCTTCTCTTTGCTGAGCTTGATGTATGCATCATTGGTCTTCCCATTGAAGATCAACCCGCTGCCTGAGGCACCAGCAGCCGAAGCCAAGGGAGAACAATCCACGAAGCCGCTTGAGGTGAGCCCAGAACAGTTGCCACCAGGCGACCGTGAGAAGATTGTTTGGTTCATGATTTACTACGCCTACGAGAGACCCTTCTCAGTTGCCGCGATCGAGGTCGCCACCATCATGCTGCTCGAGGTGTCCTACGGATGGACAGCAGAGTTCTGCGGCATAGCTTTCATGGTGATCGCCACGTCCTCCTTGGTCCTTACGGCATGTTCCACGTTTTTGCTTTCGAGAAAACTGACGAGCGAATCCATGGTCTTCATCACGGCTTCCTTGTCCGGTCTCTTTGGCGTCCTTTTGCTGTTTGGCAAGTTTGGCCCCGGCAGTTTGCTCCTTGCCGATGCCATCGTCTATGGCGGAGCTAGTGTTGCCAATGGCATTGGGGAGGGTTGGGCTTGCCGAGCTGCTACACCAGGCACAAGCTACAGTATCGAAACCTATCGCGTGCGAAACATCATGGGCGTGAACATCAGCCGATTTATGGCTCCGATCGTTGCGCGCTTCATTGTTGACTTTGGCGGCCGCAGCGTCTATGCTATGTTGCAGCTCGTCCTCTGTACCTTGGGGGCACTGACTGTGTACAAGACTGTGTCCTTGGTGTGGCAAGGCACCTGCTGTGTTGAAGATGCACTCGAGGGCAAGGTGAGTCTCAACACGGAGGATGTGATGAGCGAGGACAAAGGTGACAATTTCTAGTGCGAAGCCACACCGGAGATCTGCAGCTCTGCCAAGAAAAAAGCTGCTCACAGCCTGGAACGAAGCTGCAAGGATCCGCATGCGACTCTTTTTGCCTCCCATAAAATGGCGCTTGAAGTTGTGATCGCTGTGTTCTGTCGCCAGTGACAGGTGACTGAGTCTGCGCGTGTACGTGCGAGAGAGAGAGAGAGAGAGAGAGGGAGAGGGAGAGAGAGAGAGTAGCCATTTTGGCTCAAGTCTCGGGAAATGGGGGACCCGCCCCCCCGTGCCCCCCGGGGCTTGAGCCGCACGCCGACGCCGTTTCTCAGACAAGATGCCCCCTCGCNCCAGAACCTCACGAACTTCTACAACCGCAGCCGCCGCGCAGCGAGAAGGACCAGTACTGAGCCCCGGGGGAAGTGAGGCAGCAGCCCAGCTTGGAAGAGCCAGCAGAAGACGTAGGGGGCTCACTAGTCCTAGCTCGCTGGACCTGGACGACTAGAGCCTGGGGGCCTGTAGGGAGTCCTTGCAGCTAGTCGCAGTTGCAGCCTAAAGTAGGTTACTGTGCCTCAAGGTGTCGGGGCGAGGGGAGTGAGGTACGAATGTAGATCATCTGTAGCCTGTAAGCCCATGCCATAAAGTATACGATAGCGAAATCAAAGACGGTCGTACACTCTCAAGGACACTTGCTTCGACATCAGCATTTCCCCTCAGTATACAATATGAGATAGTACGATGTCTTCGAGGCTATGCTGATATGCCCCGCTGAATGGTGCGCCATTCTGTAAAAGAAACCGTGCTTTCGAGCAACATGTCAGCAAGAGTTTGCTGTCGAAGCGTATGGAGGGATTTCCCCCGCCATGTGGAACTTGAAGATCAGCTACTCTCAACAGCGAGCGATGTGTCAAACAATCAAGCGAACCACCAATAACAATGCACCTCCCTCTTTCTTTCGCCAGGGCTATGGTGTAGGGGCTTTACCCCCTCTCTCTCTCTCTCTCTTTCTTTCTTCCTTTCTGCCGGGCATAGGGGTCGTCGCAGCGACCCTCAGGCGCTAGGCCCGCCCGACCACTCTTTGGGTTAGTGAGTGGCCGGCTTTGGGGTTAGTCCAGATTACTGTACAGAACTACAAGGTATGTCCCCAGTCTCCGTGCTGGCACCCCCACCTTTACTCTAAACACGAAACCAACCTCAGGCCTCTTCCCCGCGCCCCTATGGCCCAGCTTCCTAGTTCTAGTCGGATGCCAGCAACTGTGATCCCCCCTTTTTCGAGCTTGACGCACTGAGGCAAACTACGTTACACACGTCATGACCAACAGTACATACAATGCGACAAGACTTGTTGCTCTTGCGGTTCACGGAGACAATTCGGGAGACGTTGTGAGGTGTGTCTGGAGCCCCCCCTTCTGTTGGCAAGCAAAACCCACACAGCAACCTTAAGTAGTCGGGTGGGCCTATGCCCGAGTAATGCAGGGTTCGGTCATGCAAGGAAGAGGACGACGGGTGAATCATCTTTCAACTGTAACACGTGCGTCTCTGCTGCAATGTACTGCGTCACGCATGACATGAACAGCATTTATTTCGACATGTGCTGATTGATGCACTGGCACCTAGCAGAGGTGTGATAGACTATGCAGAAGTTTCATATACGGCATGAGGTTGAAAGTCTTAATTACAGTTGCAGTTTTCGGAAGCCCAAGGGGAATCCTGTGCATGGATGGAGATCAGTTCCCTGACCAGGAGGAAAGGAAGGATGCGAACTGGGCTTTGCGTTTGGCACTTGCAGGTGCTGCGAAGGAGCTGCAAACGTGCAATAAGGCATGCAAGTTCACGCCGGAGCTTTCTTCTCAAGCCTCAAATCAAGCTTGTGCAAGACTTAGGATGGCCATACCCGCCTTACCGAAACTCAGCCGAAAGATGACTACAGTCGTTTGACACGGTCGTTGAGGATGACGGAGCTGGATCCAGCGAGCAATGTCCAGCCCCTGAACCTTCGGTCGGAGAGCGCCCCGTCATTTTCGGCATCCTGCAGGATCTGGGGGCCCTTCTGGCTGGCTCCTTGGGTGATCAAGTTTTGTAGCGTTAAATGCTTCGCGCCGCCGGGCTGTACTTGAAGCAGGTGCGCACACAGGTGAGGTCTTGTGTGAATGAGTGCATTGCTTGAATCTGCTTTTAATGTCAGTATTTGTTTTCATGCTGAGGCTCTGAGCAACGATCCCACGCGAAAGGTGGCACATTCCCTGCATTATCCCATGGACGTTACTATAAAAATCGTATTACACTTCTCACTACAACCTCCCATATGTTGGCAGGGGAATGGAAATCAAGCTTTGTAACGAAGTACAAGACGCAGCCCCAGAATTACCAGGCTTAGGCATCAATTGCACGAATGCTGTAAGCTAGCCTGTCTTGCCTCGCCGCAAGGAAGAGACGAGGGAAGGGGGAAAAGGGTGTTGGGGGGAGGCCCGGGCGGGGGGCCCGGCAAGCCCAGTCTCCGCTAGCAGAATCTCTGGACGTAATATGACGTAATCCGATATTTAGGGGGGATTAGCAGGTGGGAAACAGGGAATCCTTGTGAGAACCTCTGATTGCTTCGGCCGGGGCCGAGGCGAATGGGTGGATGCAGGTTTAGATCAGCGACCCTTGCTCAGAGGTCCCCAGCTGTCGATGTCAAGGCCTCTTGCAAAAAAGGCGCATTTAAACAAGGCGCGGATGCTTTTGTTGTGTGAAGAAGATGCGGGCCCCAACCTGCTGGGCTTACCTGCAGTTTAATGGGCACCGTCAGGCCAAACACTTTGGCGTACGGTCTTGATACCGCATAGAAAAAGACGTAGAGGTTGCTCAACGTGCGCACTCATGGCCTCTCAGCAACATCCTGAGGCTGTCGTGTTCGAGAACATGGCGACAATTATGTCACTTCGCCTCATTGTTGCCCGAAGATGGGGAGTTCCGTCTGCAGCTCCAAAGTTTATAACATGACATCCAACGCCCGAGGCAGACAAGCTCGAAGTGCAAAACCTTCAGGCTTAGGTGGGGGTTTGTTCTTGCCGTGGTAGGTTGTTAGGATCAAAGTTCCGGACACGGAAAAACCTTTGAGGGTTAGTTGGCGAATGTAGCTCCTGTTGTTCAGGCTGCGCGACAAAAGGCGAGGTTTCGAGTTCACGCCTTCTGGGTCTGGTTAGGCTCCTGAGCTAAACGCAAGCATCAGCTCTCTCACGCATTCCAAAACCTCCAGCCGGCTCTAGCCTCAATTTGAGCTTCAGGGTCAAATTGCTCTACCCCGACCTCGCTGTAGCATCGCTGAATGGTGGCGTTGATGCCTGCGCCGGCACAGGGGCAGGCAGCCCTCAGTGCCAAAAGAGCTTTTGGAGCACTTAAGTTGCCTGGGGTCTTTAGGCCGTCAAGTGGAAAGAGTGATCTGAGTCATGGGCAGGTCGTAGAGGACATGGGCTTTTGTTGCTAGCCGAAGCCACGTTCACGTATGTCCCGCTACCACTTCCTGCCTTCCCGGGCCCGACCCCCTCTCTGAATGCAAAATGGCTTCCTATCGAGCCCCTTGAACGCGTCTCTATAAGTGCCGGTCTTAGCTTCTTGGAAGCAACTCCTTCAGTTAGCATGCAAGCGAAGGATCATTGCCAAGGCTTCCGCGGTGGGTGCGATGAGCCTTGGATGTTGTGTTCGGTCTTGGGCTTTGTCGGCAGGATTTCGGGATCTTTACTGGCTGTTTCGGGGTATGTCGATCTCCTGCAGAGCTTCGGGTCATTTCAAGACCATTAACTGTTGGCATCCCACATCCGATGACGAAGTGCTACTACTACCAAGCTGCCAGTCCCGAAGCTTCGACCGGCAGCAGTTTACTCTCAGACTTGTGCCTCAGAAGATGGTCATGCTAAGGTTTCAGACAGCAGCAGGTTTCATGAGCATCTTTGTGATTCCGTTCGTCGGACCCGTGGCTGATTTGCCTGTGTCAGCATGACTCACCCACAATAAAACCTGTCTGAAAGGTGTCGCAGGAGCCTGCAAAGACATTTCGAGATTGGGCTACACCCTGTCCTTTGGAGCCCTGAATCCTATCCTGGAGAAGCACTGAACCGAGGGTTACAAGCAAAGGCTCGTGCTCTGATCACTTCGGCCGGCGGCCGATGCTAATTGTGGGGTGTCTGTCTTCGAAGGCGAGCGGCAAGAATTAGATGGCCCATACCTGTGCGAGATCTGCTCGGTCTACATGTCCTGAGCCTTGCGGCTTGCTCTTGTGGCAGGTAGCTCTCATTGCGCTCATCTGCGATGTCTACGCAAGAGACTTAGTCACTAAGTCAAGTCTTGTGTCTTTCGTATTTTGGGCTGTGATCTTCGGCCAGAGCAACACCAGGCCTGGAGCATTCGATTTTGCCTACGTGGACACAGGTCTACAGAGTTTGTGATGTTACAAGCTCTAGCTTCAGGTACCTAGCGGCTGTTGCAGGTTCCAGTTGTAATTGCCCTCAGAAAGAAACCCATGCAGAAAGGCTAACAGTGTCTCGAGCTTAGTTTCGTGGACCTGTGTCGAAGTCCTCGTACAATGTGGTGTGTTGTCGTGTTACCATGTTGCGGCACGTGTGCCCTCAAAGCATGTATCAGGGAAGCATTTCTCAAATGTCTGAAGCTGCGAGCTTGTAGGTGGCGTGACTCTTGTTTCAGCAGCCTCGCAAGGAAGCTTCTTTCACTTCTGTCTGAATTTCCAGCAACCCCCCTCCCCCCGCCCCCCCACACACACACACACACAAACAAACACAAACACCATTTCCTGGAGTAGATCTCTGCTTTGAGCACCGATTGGTCGCGATCTTGAGGCCGGTACATCCATCTACTACTTCTTCGTAGCCGCGATGATCCCGAACATGTTCTCCATCCCTATGCTGATGTGGTGCATTGCTCAATTCCAGTTGTTTTCGGCTCTTGCGAGGGCAACATAATATGTTCGGAGTGCACGTTCCTGCTATCACTGAACCAAAATGCATAACATGGGATCGTCTCTTGCATTCCCCGACTCTGCTACTGCTTTCCAGACTGCGGATATGAAAGGTGTAAGTACACTGAAGCTTTGTTCTTTTTTGCATCAATATTGGGGTGCGTAGTCAATACTATTTTCTTGTCCACATCGAGAGCCAGGCTATGGATCTGTGACCAAACACCACCAAACGAGCGTGGGAAGATGTTTGGGAGACTTGCTGCGGCAACGAATATTGAAGGCCTTGCTCTTGTGTGAAATATGGGCCCAGGTCCAGGTGTGGGTTGAGCATGTTCTGAGTGTGCAAGTTCGAGATTGGGCTTGGGGCTTTGAGGTGTTAGTTAGCGAGCAAGGCTGGGGCTGTAGGATCAAATTGCCAATTGCGGACATCTCTGAGCCTTTAACACTTAAAAGATTTAATCCCGCAGGCCTGGATCTTCGGGATTGAGTTGATGGCTTGGGCTTAGATTCGGCTCAATAGCCTTGAGACTGAGATCAACAATTTTTGTTGCAGTTCGCCTTTTTGTGCATCTTTGCCCTGGCAAAATGCCGCGTGCCAGAAACTACTCTTTTCCGGAGCGCAACTTCAGAGACTCGAAGGGAAGATTTCTGCAGCAGGGACCGCTGCGGGTCCTGATGGACCTTTGACCCTACCCAATCATAGGTGGAAATAAAATCATAATAGTTTAGCCGCTACCTGTACCCTCTTCGGCCGACCTTGCAGCTGTGTAACGGTTGAGGCTGGAGGGTCCGGGTTCACCGGGGCAGGATGAGGGTTGGAGGGGTGAGGGTAAGGCGTGGCGGCGGGGGGATGTCTGTGAAAAAGGATGTTGGGTTTCAGCCGTGGTTGGTGCTGCTGTGCTGAGCTGTTCTTCTTGTAGCTGTTGTTGAAGGCGGGGCAACCCATTTTGACATTGCTTGGGCACTTGGCGCGGTGTGGGTGGAAGTCGGAGGAACTTGTGGCTTGGTCGTGCTCGGGTATATGGTGGAGCGGGGCATGGCATGGTTCGCTTGTTTAGGTGTTCTTTTAAAACAGTTCTGGGGAACTGGTCGTGTGATGTGTCGCGAGTTATGTGATTTGTATTTGAGAAGGGCAAACGGGTACGGGGGGGGGGGTGCAAAATAAAATTGCCACAAAGAAGAGGTCGTTACGAGTTGGGCGGGGGGTTGGGGAAGGTTTTGGGCCTTTACACACCTGATCACCTGATCCCAAACCCCGGAACTCCAGACCTCTGCCAACAAAAAATAAATCCAGACCTCAGAGGATGAGGGCAAAGGGGACGGAGGCGGGTAGCAGTAGCAGTAGTAGTCGTCATAGTCGTAGTTGTGCCCGAAGTCGTAGTCGTAGTGGTAGTAGTGGTAGTGGTAGTACGTAGCACTAGTACTTGTACGAGTACTAGTGCAGCAGCAGTAGCAGTAGCGGTAGCGGTAGCGGTAGCGGTAGTAGTCGTGGTGGTGGTGGTGGTGGTCGTGGTGGTGGTGGTGGTGGAAGAGGTAGTTGTGGCAGTAGTAGTAATACTGACACTATAAACAATAGTAGTATTTGTCGACAAAGAATTAGCGCTTGGAGGCGTCGTGGTTCCATTCGTTGCCATCATGGCGCACAATGGAAAATTTGCCGCTTCTTTCCTGAAGATAAAGAGCAGCTCCAGTCTGAAAGCGTTCGGTTCAAGCTAACTTGGCGTTGAGCGTTCAGGCTTGCTGTTTCCAATGTTCAGGTTTAGTCTAGCAGCTAGCATCTACAGCGGTTTCAAGTCTGTCTTGTTTAGTCTAGCAGCTAGCATCTACAGCGGGTTCAAGTCTGTCTTCCGTTTGGGTGTCAGCTGCTAACTCGAACCTGGGTTGACGAAAGCTATGTGCAGGAGACTACGTTTGGTACACCGTGCAAGTCGCTTTGCAAAAACTCTCGGAGCCTGTCAGAGGCTTTGCAATGACTTTTTCTTCTTGCTGGAGTTGACTCTGGACCTTCGAGCCTATGACTTCGCCTGCCCTCCTGACCTTTCGAACGCTCCATCGAGAGCTTCCTGCTAGATTCTAGATTATAGAGTAAAGATACATTGAATCTTGTAGCGAGCGACAGAGGAAGGACCCTTCGACTTGTCTCTTTCGGTGTGTTGTCACGGAGTCAAGGCCCCTATGAGTAACCTGGCAGGACAAGTTCTGCACCGCAAGCCTCAACCTGACATGCACAATAACTTTGCTATCAGGGCTGTCAAGGAAAGCAGCTTAGCAACTACAATGAAGTTATTTGCAGGTAATTTCCATGTTTCGGTTCTCATTTACCGTCGGCAAGAATACACCTAAGCCCTGGGGCCCTGGGAGTTGTGGTACTGCAGCATACTTGGGGTCATTCAGGATCTACCCACCCATCGAAGTGAGAACCCCGTTGACCCAGAAATTATACAAGAGTCCACGGCTGCTCCTGTGTGAGGCATATTGTGCAAGCTGCTCCAAACAACCCAGATGCGGTTCAAGAACAGCTTGTTCTTTAAGAAGTAGGCGGATGTCGGTTCGATTAAAAGCCAATCCCATATCAAGGCATATCGATGCGAGCACTGTGGAAAGCACGTTTCAGGTTTTGGTCTTGGCCTTTGTCCGAGTCTTCGGGCTCTTGGTTATGATCCGCCTCCTTCCCGCACAGAGCTTTCAAGGACAACCCCGTTGAGGGCAGGGCTCCAAACTTAGGAACTCTGGGGTAAGCGCAACTCCCATTCCTCAAGTGGGTGGACTTTCTGTGTACGGGTGCTTGTTGTGGGTGCTTCCTTCGATTGCTCTTTGCCAACGTGCGGCAGGAGAGTTTTGGTTTTCAGAATGTTCTGTTTGTCTCTTGCATCCTACATGTGGCAAGTGTCACCCTGTGGACAACTCACGATGCTGAAATTCCGGGGGCAGCGTTAGTTTAGAAGCTGCAACCCGAACACACGTCAGCATTTGACTTTGCAGGTGCATCCCAACAACATCCCCCTAGTCACAGAACTCTGTACTGAAAGCTCTCAGCTCTGCTAGGTTAGTGGCCAACGTACCTCGGGATTCATCTGCTTGTGCTGATCTAAGTCGGCGTGCGCGAGTCTCGTCCACCAGACATGCTGGGTTCGTCGGCGAGGACCAGTGCCCAATCCCCAAGCGCTGAAGTGCATGTAAAACACACGGGTCGGTCCTTGATCCGGGATCACGGATGACTGGATGTTTAGTTGAAACCTGGGCTTCCCATTGGAAATGGCATGGCTTTTGAGTGGAATGTTGTAGTCCAGGCTTTCATGCAGGCTTGAGCTTGGCCAGAACTGACCTTTCAAAAGCTGCAGGAGCATGCTCTCTGATGGCAGAAGTGCGTTCTTTCAGCGCTGGCACACGGATTGCACTGGGGTTTGTCATTTGTCTCATGTCAGGGTTTGGGGGTTTGACGGAAACTTCCTTGGTCTTCTTTTGTTTTTGCTGGTTTGCTCTCAGGCTCTACGATTCAACGAATTATGAAAAAGTCAATCTGCCAACACCACATCCGCAAGTGAGGTATGGGCCTTACTGCACATCGGCTTGGGAAAGGCTTAAGGTGTTGGCATTTGCTTTCCCGTAGTCAGAGTTGCTACCTCAAGCTAGAAACATTAAGCAAGGTGGAATTCCAGCTCAGCGTTTGCGCAAGATCCTTGTCCAGGTCTGGCTTTCCTACTGCAAAACTCCCCAGGCAGAGGTGTAACTTTGCAGATCCGAGATAGGGCAACACGTCGGGAAGAACTTCTGACACAAACTGCAGAATATTCATACACTGCATGAGCACTGATGCTCTGCTTCCATCGTGGCCAAGCTATTTTGCCAGTCGTACGTGCACAACTGACGGTGCAGTGCCTGTCGGAACTTTGTGGCGCATCATGTTCTCCCTAATGGCCCGTTTTGCTGGCAAAGCCTCACGGGCGTAAACACATCGAAACCAGAACCAGCTGCCCTTTCAATCTCCTGTCTTCTGTCTCCAAGGAAGGGTATGTCCGAGCTGCTTTCTGACAGAGATTTGAGATTGCTCATCGTGTCCGGGATGATCGGCCGATTGGCAAGTCAAGTTGTGGGTGAGGTTTGCCCAGAGAATGAGTTACCGTCTTAGTCCGGATGTGAGGTTCCGAAGGGATGTTTTGGGTGCATGGTCGAGGACTGAAAGTATTCCTGGTGTGGCAAGCGAAATGTATTGCTGCAAGTGTTGCAGCCCTTGCAACTGGTAACCCTTCATAAAATCTTTGAGGAACATTTGCGAGCGCCGGAGCAACTGGCGTCCAGTTCCTGTTCTGCAAGGCGCCACTGACTTAATTGCAGACACCGGACCTTTCATGGCGTGCACCAGGGAGTTTGTAATTTTGAGGGAGGGTGCGGGATACAGATTGCATCACTTCTGAGCAATGGCACCTTCCATAAGCCAAAGACCCGAGGAGAGGTTTGGGGCAACTATGGAGACCTTTGCCCCGCTTGTGGCGCTGACCACCCTGAGCTTCGGCCGTCGACTGCAGAGGTTCCTTAAACTAGCAATCCCACGATGTAGGCTAGAATGAGATGGGGACCCCTAACTTGCTTCAGGTTTTGCAAGTGACTTAGACAAATCAAGTTTGCGGTCTTGAGATTCTTGGGTTGAGGCTAGTCACCTGGCCAGCATTAGAGGTCATTAGTGGTGGCAGCTCTGATCGACGATCAACCTTTTTTCGAGGATGCAGTGAAGTCGGCCAAACGACAAGAGCATGGAATAAGCAACGCCTTTCCGGAATTTCACCACTGTCGCCTTGTCAGTTCCAGTTCATGCCAGAAGAATGGGGGAACGAATCAGAACGCCCCGGGCACATTGCTTTGCAAGGTCGCTACTCTGTTTTACCTGCTATGAGTACAGTTACTGCCTACCTGCAATGATAAAAGCTACATACTGGTTGCCAATTAGTACCTCTCTTTGCTGCCAGCTTGCTACCTGCCACTATTTACCACTCCCTCCTTGGTTTCTTCACGGGTGGTGCAAACCATACCACTTGCACTTGCTGCTGTCGAATTGGTACGACTGCTTCATAATTGTTCCAGTGACGATGATGTCAACCCATCGACTATCACTGCTGGACGACATTGTTATCAGCCTCCTGGCTATCCGTTCATGAGCATGCTGGACACCATCGTTTCAGTGTGTTTGGGCATACGGAGGATGCTATTTGGAAGAAAGCACGAAGTGCCCAGGAGCAACTGCTTTGTTCAACTCTTCCTCCTAAAGCCGCTGGAGAACCGGGCGGGCGTCTCAAGCGATGGGAGATTTCAGGGTTGCGGTTTCGCTGACCTTGGACTTGGCACCCGCCCAAGGTTGTTTTAATTCTGGACAGAGAAATGAGAGAGAGAGCTGGCAGACGGGATCCCGTACTGCTGCTGGTGTTGCTGCTACAGTTATTGTCACTGGTTCCCCGGCCTGTCCGCGGAATGGTGCGGCGTAGAGCGAAGATACGTAGCTTAAGCTTGCATGACGTTGCTTGGCTTGTGCATGTGGACATGGGGGCCAGTCCAAGCGTTGCGGTACTGTCCACTTGCCGATCTGCGAAGGCCTGCGAAGGTGGTGGGTTGGTGTTCAAGAAGCACTTTCTGTCAACAGCAGGCTCAGCTAAGCTGGAGACAGAGACAAGTCGAAGCCTTCTTCATCAACTTTGGGCGTTTCTGTCAACCAGGATTCTTTCGACTCCGATTCCTTCAACTAGGGTTGACGGTTTAGGGTTTACTAGGGTTTAGGTTTTTGGGTTGAGTGCATCTGCCTGGCACAGTTGACAGAATCCGCTGGTGACATTTGAAGGAATCTTGGGGGGAAAGTTGAAAGAATTTGTTTGCGACCGACAGAGACGTATCATTGGCTCCAGAGCCATATAGGTCTTACTTGTTGGGACAATGCGGATTAAGTGCCGAAAGTCATCTAGACGAGGCCGGGAGCCAGGGAGGGAGGGGACAAAACTCTGCGAGCCATGAAATCGATGCTACCTAAGAGAACGCGCCAACCATGCCAACCGATGGTCGGAGCCGGAGAACAGCTTAGCATGAACATCACAAGTCGCCGATGTACAGTAGTTTAGCACCGTTATGCATACGCCAGGAGCGACATGTTGTAGCAGGTTTAAGTCAAGAAATTGTCTTTTACACGGAGCCTGTTCAGTCGAAACTCAAATCGGCTGCTCTGACAACGGATTCAGCTGAGGGTGAGGCTGTCCTGGGCTTGGGCCCTCCAGCAAAAATATAAAGCCATGCAGAGAGCGAAGGCGAGCGAGAGCGAGAGAGTGTTTGTCCCCCAGCCTCGAGGTGCGCACCCATCGCATGACGAAGAAGAAGAGGGAGGGAGGGAGGGAGGGGAGGGAGGGGAGGGAGAGAGAGAGAGGGAGAGAGAGAGAGAGAGAGACCGTAGCCATTTTGGCTCAAGGCAGTGCTCAAGGCCGTGAGTGCTCAAAGTGTCGCCCCGTGTCCAGACACTCAACTGAGGGAAGGGGTAGGCAAAGCAAACGGCTTGAGGGTGCAGTCCTCGAGAGCGTTGCGGCAATACAGGTGCTCCGGGAATGTGGTTGTCGCTGGGCTGTCTAGGTGCCGGCTCCTCGGTGTGCTTGGGCTAGCTGCTCGTCTCGCTGCTGTTCGGGCTCCATTGGTGGATTATTGACCCGCGGGGGCGCTATCTCTGTGCCTGCCGCCTGGCATGCTTTAGGTGACGCAATGTTTGGGGCCAGTTCGACCACCGAGTGGCACCTGAACTATGACACCACTGCACAGTGGTNCCAGGCGGCGGTGATCTTTACCGCTGGCCAACTGCCATATGCCAAGGTCACGGTGTGCGGCGGATGGGTTTCCGTTGAGGCCACGGCTGATGTGGGTAATCAACCGGATGCTGCCTCCCACGCGTCTTCACCATCCTCGCCCTCGCGGGGGAGATCGTCGGGTTCGTTCCAGTTCGGTGACCGCAGCTCGGCGTGCGGGGGAGGCTCGGAACAGCTACCTCACTGGCTTATGCGAGCCTACTCACTGAATTTGCCCTCGTTGCGAGCCGCCGCAAAGTGACCGGGTCGTAAAGTTCGTAAAGTATCTCGGGGGAGTGATCGTCACACTTTTTCGAGTACATTGCGAATAAGATCTTCCTGGGAAGATGGCAAATACTTCTGGCAAAGGAGGGAAGACCACCACGGAAATGACGGTGGACCTTCAAGGTGCGGCACCGCAGAAAAGGCGTGCAACCGAGCAAGAGGGGGGCCTATCCCTGGATGTCATCCGTAAAGCCATTCGAGTAGAATTGCAGGGGGCAAAACAAGAAGTCCGCCAAGATATCCGTGGGTTTGCTACCCGGATTAACAACGTTGAGTCACAGATCACGCGCCAAATGCAGCAGACCATCAACATGCTCGACGACATGACCTCAAAGTACAAACAGCACGGGGAGATCCTGCAACAGCTCCAAGAGGCGAACAGTGAAGTAAAAATCCGCCTGGAACGACTGGAAAAAGGCGGGGGAGGCTCTTCGGCCCCGGGGAGCACTGCTACACCGTCAACGGAGGGGGGCAAACGCCCTGCGCTTGCGATCGGGGGATGGGAACCAGAGCAGGACGCTCGAACCACCAAGCAGCAGGCAGAGAACGTCCTCCGCACAGTGGAGGCCCCCATCTTACCGGACCAGCTTCTCGTGCCAGGGGTGAGGCGTGGATACGCCATCCTGCCCATTGATGAGAGGTCGGGGAGTCGTTCGAAGTGATCAGTTTAGTCCCATGGGGCGAACATACAGCTCGGGAGTCGAGAGGACGGGGGAGCACGACGACTTTGGATCGCCATGTCCCAACCACCGGACCGTCGTCGCAAGGCGCGCTTGGCAGCCAAAGTCAAACGGCTTTACCTCACCATGGGGGGGGGACAAAGGCCTGCTGGAGATGGAATACAGCAGTGGGAGTGCGTGGATCGACAGTATCAAAGTCTGCTCTGCTACAGCGGGCAAAGCACAAGGTAGGCTGGGTGGACATACCTAGCATTGCCAAAGCACTCCGTGTGGACAGATCCGAGGCTCAAAGCGGAGATCAACTGATGGACCACCCCTGAACATATGTTTCACCTCCCTGCCGGGGGGATAAAGCCGGCAAACATCTTTGGCTGCTTCAGACTTGACGTGTGCTGACGTCGTCTTTTGTGCAAGAAATTATTACAGATCCAGGCCTGTTTCATGACTCATGACGAATCAGATCACTGGCAGTTGGTTTATGGCAAAAGAAAAGGCGAATTCCGAGGAGAGGCTATAGCACACCGTCTTGAGCAGACCACACACCACCACAGCAACAGCATAACGGGGCAGCTGTCACAACACTCAAAAACAAGCAGACCCAAGCCACCATCAGAGTCGCTGCAGGCCACATCCCTCACCACGCCACCATACCTGCACAGTGAGGGGAGCAACTCGCAGGCCATGCTAAAGCGGTTGTTGGTATGGACGCACATGAGACCTTCAGCAACGTCACCCAGCACGCTGCAGGTGGAACAGCTAACACAGGCAGGGGGGTTTGATACTTCAGTGGATGCTTCACCGTTCTCTCGTGCTAGCGCCACAGCAGCTCCACCGACCCACTTATTTTCCTTACTACAACCACCAGATGCAACCACGGCGACTCGACTATATCAAAGTACGGGGGACCACAGCGGGCACAGTACGCGTATGCTAGTGCAAAGATAGAGCGGCTTCGGATCATGATGGTGTCCTGCTCCCTAGTGCCACAAACACAAAGTTAAAGGGGGAGGGGCGGTGCGTGCAACATGGGGCCCACGCCGACTTCGAAGCGATGACCAAGTCAACCAGCTCCTACAAGTCCCAGCCCCGCGCGGGGAAGACCCATGCCAAACACTGGCGACCATCTCCAAAGCCATCGCAGTCCAGAAAGCTACACTTGCGGCAAGCCTGGATTGGAAGGCCATGCGGTCGCTCCATCGCATCCAAACGCACCGGGGGTGGCATTTGCAGCTGCAAGACGACGGCCACTGGCAACAGCAATTGAGCAAACACATGAAGGGCATCTTCGCCAAACCCCGCCCAGCATGTAGCACCGCGCGAATCTTGGAACTGCAGCGACAGCTCAGGTGGAAGTGCAAACATACACCGTAGTTGCCATTTCAATTCCAAGAGCTTGCACACACACATCGTTTACATGGGCCAAAAATAAAAGCACGGGACCCGACGGGATTTCCCATGAAGCGGCAAAGGCGTTGTTGGCGGACCCTCTGTGGGGGGAAAAGATCCTCTATGTCCTCAATGATGTTTTTTGTGTGGCCAAGGTTCCGGACAGCGTGGATAAGGGCATTACGGTCCTTTTACCTAAGGTCCCCAACCCACTGCACTGGGGTATCCGACCTGCTCCGCACTGGAGCCCTACTCCAATGGGCGCGCCGCGGAAGACAGGGGGTGGAGCTAGTTACTAGTTGCTACCATCCGACGTGTTACACAAATGGCGCGTGACTGGGGGGTGGGTATGTGGCTAGTCAAACTCGACATCCGCAAAGCCTTTGACAGTGTATGGCAGCACAGCATGAGCGAACTTGTCGGAGGGCGTTGGGAAAATGCCGTGGGAGGCGATGCTTTGGTTGAATCCTTCAAACCCGGTCGCTCAATGTGGCTGTGGCCGACACCACTACCCCGATCTCGCAGACTAGTCAAGGACCACCCCAGACCTCTTTGGTGCGATCGTTGCCAGAGACCCACCTGACCAAAAAGGGGGACCACCTCCTCCGCGAACCGGGGGCTCCTTCCTCGACGACACTTATTTGTGGAGCCAAGATCGAGACCATTTGCAAAGGGTCCAAACAACACTGGAGGAGGAACTCGCAGAGGACGGTCTCTAAATCCACCCTACCAAAAATCGGGGGGGAGGTGGTGACATGTGCCCCGCACAAGACAGTCATAGCAGGGTTAGGGTCACCCGTCACCTTTGGCGAGCAAACCGCAGCCATCGTTGCAGAAATGAGCCGCAGGGGGAGGCAGGCCTTTGCAGAGCACAAGAAAATTCTGATGGCACGCACACACATGGTTGGCCTACACAACACTGGTGCGGCACTCTGCACTCCGCCCCTGAAACCTGGCCCGCCACAGGATCCTTAAAGCCGCCAACTCGTTGCAAATGCAGCATCTGCGGGGGATGCTCTTTCTGCACAGACAACCGACCACACAAGAACCCTCCGAGCCTCCGATCAGCTAGGGTTCACTTGCGCCGGATGGGGGTGAGAGATGGTCGAGTTACATCCTCAAGCGCATCTGGACACTGTGGGGACACATGGCAGACCTGGAAAAACATGGCTTTCTGGCGTGGACAACAGAACAAGCCTCGCAAACAGAATCACGCACATTGAGCACTTCAACCCGGAGGCCGACGTTGAAAGAGCGATTGAGTCGATTGCCGGAACACAGTGGGGGGAGGTCGCGCAAGACCGCAGCAAGAGCTTGCTACCGTGTTTGTGACGAAATTCGATGTCCCGTGGGCAGCCGGGCAGTTTTTACCCCGGAGCTTATCAACTCCGGCAGTGAGCCAGGCTGGGTAGCAAACATGAACCAGCCAACGACACCAGAACTGTTGTTGAGTGATGATGATACAGTGTAGGTGGGGGACGCCACATGGCCGTCGGAAGCAGCCATCGAGGCCGTGTTTGGGGACTTGATGCACGACCAACTTTGCCAAGCCTGGGGGGTGCCAACCACAGCAAGCGCAAGCAAGTTGGGGGGAGCGCGGCCACAAGCTCCAGCCATGAGGGGGCATCCGCAGCAGCGGAACAACTTTGTGCCCGAGTCCTACGCGAAGTTGATCCGGAAGCTGGGGAAGTGGCAGTAGGCCCAGTAGGCATTGAAGAGTTGCCGCCCTCCACCTCCACGACTACTGCAACAGTGCGCGCGGGGGAAGCTTTTGCCTGCTCCTTACAGGCAAAGTGGCAGAACAGCATGGTGGTGACGGGGAAAAGCAGTTCCCACCAAGCTCGCAGCCTTCGAGTTACCAAGCCCAGCCGGCCCGGGGGAGAGCCAGCACCCACAGCTGCACCGAGAGGGCGAATGTCATCCTGCTCGCAAACAGTGCTGAGGGTCGCCCGGCAAGCTGACGCAGAAGCCGCGGAGGGGGACAGAGTTTTCAGTGCTGCGACCACCCGCACCTACCCGGCCGGGGGGAAACCAGAACGTTCTCCACTGAAGCGCCGGCGCCGTGAGTTGAGCTGAGCTGAGTTGGGGAAGGCAAAAGCCGTGTGCACGAAGTGACAGGTCCAATAACTTTAGGCTTGATCTATTGTGCTTGGTGTTTGCTTGAAGTCTGTGCACTGTAACATGCCTGCCTCTCCCACGTAGAGTCCTTACAGCACCCACAGTGTTATCGAACTGAACTGGGCAACGGCTGAAATGGCCGATGCTGGTACAGTCTTGTACAGTCTTGAACCTTTTGGGGGAAGTTTGCGCCCGTGAAGTAACAGGAGTATGCATATGAACTTTAGCATACTTTAGCAGTTCTTTCACTTGTGTTTGCAGTATCGGGGTTTGCGGTTTGGCTGTAACCGACAATTTTGATTTTTGAGGTGGGTATCCGGGGTGTGTTCATCCTGGCGGCTGCAGCTGGTGCTGGAGCCGTGGCACTGAAACACGAACCCATTCTCCGGCTTCTTCTGAAAGACCTAAACCTAAAAGTCCTAAAGAATCTCCACATTTCCCTCATCATCACCCTACTGTCATTACCCAGGTTGGGCAGAGGACACACGTGTTGGCTTTACACCATCCAGAATTTAACATGGCGTGCTATTCCAAATAGAAAAGAACTCGAAATCCCCGTTGCCCTTGAAACCGCAGCACCTCCAAATGAACCAATTCGACGGATTTGGCTAATTAACCCAAAACAGGTCCTTCACCGTGTTTATCACAGATGCAAAAGTACAATGGGGTGTAGCGCTATTCTGTTTGGGGTTTGAGTCCGTGTATGCGAAAGTCGAACTGTTTACTTTCCGCAACTCCGACGTGCCCTTGGCGCACATTCATGGTTTTCGGGAAGGGAAGGGCAGGGAAGGGGCACTTGTGGCAGAGGGGTTCCGGGTTCAAGCAACTTTCGCTACTCAGCGATTCTAGCACATGCGAGCTCTAACTGCAGCTTGTCGAAGCGTTTAGCTATAAATTGGGAGTTCACCAAGCAGATCTGGCCATGAACCCAATCAGGACTTATGCTTGCAATGGCCGTAGCGCCGACTCTTCACGGGCAGTACCTGGTCAGTGTGCCTTGGTTTGGGATCCAGCTATTGGAGCTTGACTGCTGTATGTTTGGGAGACCGTGGTGCCTTCCGTGCCCGGCTTCTGTAGCTACACAGTCTGCAAGCAGGACTCTCTTGCGACATACATCAGGAGACCGTCTTAGAGGCCTGTAACCTTCTGAGCAGGAGGCGAGGCAAAGAGCGGCATGAGACACAAACATGTAGCTCGTCGAGCTCTTTGTGTTGGACATTGGGAGAGCGAGTCTTTCGTGCGACTTTCCAGCCTTGATCCAGGGACTTTAAGTTGTCCGATGTGGCATCAAGAAAAAGTTACCCGAATCCTGTGTGTTGTTATTTTAACTTCTGGCGACGACTAGTATGTTCTGAGCAGGTGTTTGAAGCCTCCCTGCATCGTCTAAGGTCTTCTGGGGCCTCTCGACAATCGGCCTTCCAGCCTTTCAGACCGTTCTCTCGATCCTTGGCACTGCGCCAACTCCCTCATAATAGTTCAAGCCACCACTGCTTAGCTGTCAAGGCAGGATTCTGCAGACTTGCCGAGGCGATGTCGTAGGTTGCACAGACGCTGACAAAGCCTCTGCCGGAACTGATGTGCAAGCAAAAGTTTTGGTCGGACAATGCCGAACACGCCATGACTCAAGGAACGTCGCGGGAGCCGTTCCAGGGCTTTCACCAGCTGTGGCGCTTGGAGCGCTCCAGGCTGCAAGGGGATGCCGGGATGCATGCTGAACCACCCACCAGAGACCTGGATGGCAGCATCTCGTGTTTTGCGCTTTTGGGAGATGGCTTGGGAGGGCTGGTGGACGGTGGACGTTCTCCCAAGTTCTTTGGCTGTGGCAGGTCTTGGGAGATGCGGTCGAACAAAGCTTCTCTTGAATTGGGAAGACTAGCACAGAGTTCGTTCAAGCAGGATGTTGCAGGGCTTGGAATGTGCGTGAAAGTCTCGGGTCTGGGAAACCTCGACGGGGATAGCGTTGACAGGTTGGCTTTGAGACTTTGAGGTCTTGGGCTACAGGAGGCTCCGGGAAGTGAGGATTTGCCATCGCCTCCAGCTGCCAGCTTGGAGGCGATGGTGTCGTTGATGACCATGGCTGGTGATCCGGCCTTCCAAGGCCAGGAAACGAGGGACATCTACACAGAAAGTCACAGACAATTCCTGCGTGCATGTAGCCTGTTTTGATAACGCGGCAATGTCCCATGTCTGTGGCGCATTAGCGACTTGGAGATTGGGCTGGTGACTCCTGCATCGTTTGGAGTTTAATCTGTGGGCACAAAATTGCCGGGCTGTTGGCGAAAGCTTGTTGTAGAAACAGCTTGGACAGCGGGTGGAGACAAGAAATAACTTCAACCAACGAGAGTAGCTCAAGAAGACATCCGTGCAATGTGTAGAGACCCGGCAACAAGCACAAGCTGCACCCCTCTGCAGCACTCCAGGTATTTTGTCATCCTGTCTCCGCCTGCCCATTGGCGGTCGAATTCATCCGGAGGTGGGCTCCCAACACTTCCAACTACCAAGCTGACTTGTCAGCGTGTCCAACACGAGAGATTGGTATCAGGCATGCCGGCACGGACCGGACATAGCCCACAGTGATTTTCCATGCAGTTGCAATGTACGACTCGCTTAAGTGATCTGCCTGGCCTGCGGCACTCCTAGAATCCTAGAATGAAGTAAAGCGATACGTCTTTGCTTTACGTAAGGCACCTTTCCTCTTCGGAGCTGTGCTCTACGCACCTTGGGCATTCTAAGCGGTTTGGAGTTTTATGGTTTACTATAGTTGGTCCGTCTCACGCATTGCAAGACGGTGACAGGACGAGTTCTTGAAAGATGGGAGCCGTGTAGGTGCATCTGTAGCGGAGTGAGGGATAGGGTGGGGCTTGGCATTCAATCAGCTCGCGATGGAGCTCACAACTGGGCTCAGCGGCGTGCGACCATGCTCGTGACTCACGGCTGAGGTAGTTGCGGTCATGGTGTTGCTGTGCATTCCGCGGGAGCTGTTTGCGAGGGGCCTGTGATGAAGCGCAAGGTCATTCCTGCTCCTGTTGCAAGGCTGCAAGTCAGTCAGATGAGAAACTGGAAGGGTTTTTGCCGCACAGTCGACGGTCTAGGGCTGCCGCAGCTGTACACTTGGTGAGATACCCACTCTGTAGGAAGCCCTTTTCTTTCTAGTTGATGCCGTTGCGTACGCCATTTCCCCGAGAGCACTTATGGAGGGTCCACGTCGCAATTCTCGAACTGCTAGCAATCTCCGGGGATGTCATGACCCCATTCACACAGGCATTGCAGCCATTGTAGCCCAGTCTGCTTGCTTGATTGACAGAGCGAGATACTTTGTCAGGTTTTGACTGCTGTTGGAGAAGTAGGGTGTTGGCATGAAAATCGCCCCTGCTAACAGCGTTCAACAATCACCGAGGAATTGATGGCGAGGTCGGAGGGAGGGAAATGAGCGGATGAGAGATAGCAAGAGATAGCGAGAGAGTCTCGAGAGACAGAGAGAGAGGGAAGCCATGTAGCCATGACTTCGTGCAGAGGTCTCCCAGCATTGGCAGCAGCAGCCATGTCTCAGACTGTGTGGAAGTGGGACAGTCCCCTGGCAAAAAAGTCGCGATTTTCCTTTCCCGAGTGCTTGCTGAGTTTCACGGTGGGTAGGCCACGTGAACTTAAAATTCCATCTCGCATGCCACGTCTCACTGCAGGTCTCAGCCTCAAGCTTTCGGTTTGGTGTGGAAGGTAGACCACGGCATTTTGCAACAGCTGGCCAAAAGAGCCAGTAAGGCCGCAGGCTGCACGTTGAATATTTGACAGTCTCGCCGGGATTGCACTGCCTGGCTACCTTAGTGTAAACTCGTCAGTGCTAGTGGGGAATTGTACCGTGGGCCCAAGTCCTCGAAACCCTGAAGATTCACTCCAAAAGACGCAGTTGCCCACCACCTCGGAAGCTTCTAAGCAGCTGGACACCCAGCTCTGAGCCTACTTTGCGCTACCCAAACGCAAGCCCGCCGGAAGGCCTAGAGTCCAGATGTCAACCCGAACTTGCTTTCCGTTGCCCGTTCCTTGTTTTCTGCCGCCGTTGGAGTAGCTTCGCTTCCATATCCTCATTATTGACTCATTATGACATTATGTAATGGAAACATATGCTGAGAACTCTGAACGACTTTCTGTTGCAGCACATGACGTCAGGTTCAGGATCCAACTCCTGAAACGATGGCAAGCTAAACAAGATTTCATCCGCACGTTCTCAGGCCCTACCCTATGAATCTCGCGATGCTTTGTAGGATTGCTCTCTGAATAATTCCTTCGGTTTTACACCGTGTATCACCGTGAAGTAATCACACTCCCTGTGTGGTGCTTGTGGCTTGGAGCAGGATACTACAATGCTGCGCACGTGACGATTAAGTAGTGGTTGCACCAGGACCCATCTCGCTCTCCTCGCAAGTGCTGGCTCTACAGGGGTTCACGCAAAAGGATGCATGCTTTAGAAAAGTGCACGAAATATTCAGGATCGTGTAGGCCCTGCCATAGCCGACGTGAAACTGAAGAGCGATACAAAACAACTGAACTTCCATGTCCTTCGTGCTTATCGTCCTGCTGGGCGCTTCGCTGCAAACCGCCCTGGGCCAATACGACGCGGAGCCGCTTGCCAGGACTAGACAGACAGTGCAAAGAGTGTTTGGTAGGGTAGGACCGAGATCAGCTCTGGGAAGCCGGTCATGAACAGGTTGAGTCAATAAGCCTGCAGTCAATACGTTACACCTTGCATGCTTAAATGGCAGTGGTGTGTTTTTGTTCAATTCGCAGCGGCTTGGGTAGTTTGGCGACCTCAGCAGCAGCAATACTTGTCGTGTAACTATTGTTGCTACGATTGCTATTATCAGAAGTAGAATCCGTACAGGTGGCGGTTGTGGCTGGGTGGGGGTAGTAAAGCGGCAGTGGACAGCGTTTTGCAATCCAACACCCTTGCCAGACCTGCACCATGCAAGTGATTTTCCAGGCCTTCAGGGACATGATTTTGGAAGCCTTGAAGGGTTGTGTTAAACCCCACATGAAACCGACGATTTGCTTGTTGTAGAAAGCCCTACACAACCCTTCGTGGGGGTCGAGAGCTTTAGGGTGGAGGGGCTTATGATTCGACCTCAGACAATCTGGAAAGCCCAAACCCAAAGCCTCGAAAGCCGAAAGCTCCAGCCTGCAGTTGTTGCGGCCGGGTGGCCTATTGATTTGTTTAGGCTTTCGGCTTATCCGACATTGGACAAGCTTTTGGGCAGCCCCGGTATCCCGAACCACCGCGGTTGCCGCCGTTGTCGTGGGAGTCGTTACTTGTCGTTTATGCAGGTACATAATTACCATTGGCTCGGCTGTTATGGCCCTTATGAAAACCGTCGTGACTCCGCAAGCCCACACGTGGATCATTCATAAACGCCTTGGTGCGGTGTGGTTGTTTAACATGGTCCGTTTCAGTACGGGTTTGTCTTTGATAGTTCCGGATCGGTGCGGTTCAGTTTGAGAGTGGAAATCCCTCCGATCCCGAACCACAGTTCCAGTCTTTTGAAAATAGTTTTGGAGGCCCCTGACAAAAGCGGCCCAGCAAACCAGAAAGTTCAAATAACATCCAGTCCTTGGAGAACGCATATTGAAGGCGATGCCAAATCATAAAGTGCAGATGATTGTTCCCGCCGTTGGCACCCAAATCTTGAGGGCGACGTAAGAGGCGAGTCGGAGTTGTGACTTCAAGTCGCCGCGATTCGTCTCGGCGGTTTTTCTTCTTAGCATCAGACCCCTCACGTGCCTTGCTGTACGTACGGGCCCGTGATGTGGATGGGATATGCCCCGGTACGAAGCCCGTAGGTCAAGAGTCCACAAGAAGCGCCTGCAAGCATTGCCTCCATCACACTCCAAAATACAGTCAGCTGAGCTAGTTGAAATCCAAGGACGGAGCGACTGCGCACGGACGTCGTGTTCTTGCAGCACGCCTTAAGGCCGCCAATGCCGTGGACAGGTTGGGTAGAGTCTTCAGGACACCAGTTGCACCCTGACGCATGCCAGGCTGCAGGATGATTCCCGCGTCCAGGTGGTGCAAGTTGACAAGGATATGCACTCCTTGTTTTTGGCGAAACAAATGGCCCTGAATCCAAATTGCTTCGTTGACCCCCAAAGCTAATGCCCTGTCACACACAGTCAATCCAACACTTTGAAGAAGGCCGCACCAACTTTTAATATCTGTGTCTTGCGTCGTGTTGGATAGAGTCAAAGCATTTCCGAAAGCTAGCACTTGCTTCTGCCAATAAGGTTCGTGAAGTTTCACAAGGTGGCAGGCACCACTTGGCAACTCTACCTCATCAGGATGATTGGTGTCTGGGTTGCAGAGGTCGGGCCAAGAAAATGCAACGAGGTGCTGCTGGTGTTGCTGTCTCCCTGAGCTTCCTGTGATGCCCAACATGTTTGAGCCGGAAGGATCAAGGCTTGGATGTGGCACTTTCGTGTGAAGCATTCGCAATTGGCTGAGCTTCGTTGTGAAGGCTTGTGCTGACAGCCGTAGGGGCATAGTCCGAAACGGCAGCCCAACCTGGTTGAACAGTTCTTGCATGCCTAGACGGGAAGAGACGTAACTTCGAGCAGTGCCAAACACTACAGATCTAGACTAGGCGTGCCTAAGGTGCCTTGGCTCCCTGATAGGGTGCCACAAATAACTGCAGAGCTTTTTGGCAGCCAAGGCGAGTGGTATGATTGCGGCTCGCTTTGTGGCAACCCAGATTGGGTTTGCGAGCAGCTTCCTGCAAAGACAGGTGTTTAGTATTCCGACCGTTCGAGTTTGGCAATAGATAATAGAAGGTATCTTGCTAGCCCTGTTGAGCTATTCAGTGGGTCAGAACCGTGGCTATTTTCATGTTCGTAAACGCTGGAACACGCTCGCCTTGGCCGCTCTTGGCAAAACGTTTTTCAGACGTATCAGATATCACGTGGAATGTACACACTGGTCCGAAGCACAAAGGGGAAAGAATGCGAGTTCCAGAAGAACCAGCAACGCTGTCGACTCCTGTACTTCACCACGCATGGGAGCCACGCCACACATTCCTCCTCCAGTCCTGCTGCCAGCGGGGACAGCACGGTTTGCAATTTCTTTCTCGGTAACCTTATTTGCGGTTGGCTGTCCAGGGGTAGACGATAATCAAGCAATCAGACCATCACCACGGGTTTGGAGAGGGCCAAGGCTCCAACTTGAAGCTGTGGCTAGGCTTCAAGACTTAACGGATAACCACAACCCACAACGCTCTTTGATTGGACCCAAGTGCTGGTGGTTCTGACATATCCGCAAGGCAGAAAGCCGGGCCAAATTCGCCGGAAGCTGAGAGCTGCAAGGGCCAAAGTGTTTCCTGGGCAGTGGTCCCATTCTGCCAGGATCCCCGAAACCGCCCCCGCAGCTTGGAGTATGGATTGGGGCTCTCTTTCGGATGTGGTTTAGAGACTCACGGAGGAACTTGAAGTGGAGTAATGCCAACTGCTTACATGACGTCTTTTCTCGGATTGGGGCTAACAGTGCTCGTGCTGCGAAAAGTCATGAAAGCTGTCGTTGGGCTTGAGCTTCTGGCTGCTGGAAAGGATCACCGGCCTGTCTCAACAGGGCTGGGCTCCTACTGCCATCACCGGACCGCCCACATCATCAACGTAATCAGGATCATGCTCATCACCTTTATTAAAGAGTGCAACTGAGACAAAATTGTTGTCTGCACGAAACACTGGCAGGCGCAGTATTTGTGAACATGGGCACAGTTTAGGTTTAGTTCTTTGGTGTGAATTCGCACCCCTTACCTTCCGATAATGATGGCACTAGGAAGACACGGTGGCATCAGCAACATTTACTGGTGCAACCCTCTGAATTTAGGATTTAGGACCAGGAGTCCTTGACTAAGTTTGTGCTAGTTGTAGAAACAGTTTAGTAAAGGCTGAGTAAGTAAGGACTTCTCGCGCTCTTCGAGCGGCATTCAATTCCGAGCACACGCACCAAACCAAACAAGTGCTAAACACCCGGATGGCTTCTTGGTATTTTGCAGGAGCACTCATTTGCAAATAAAGACCTGCACGGCGAGCCGTCTTTCAGCCGAGGCAGCTGCACGTCTCATCCCAGCACGGACGTCATTCGAGAAGCGGTGTCAGGGCGGACATTGGCAGTTGCGAGTCCGGTCTTATCCGATTTGCAGAGCCTTGTCTTGCTTTGGCTTCCCCACTCAGACGAGGCAGAAAGTCTTGAGCAAGGGAGAGTAGTGGCGTCCCATGGGTCACGCTTGTGTTCTGCAGACTTGCTGTAAATTCCAAGAAGGATTCGAGCACAACGAAGACAACATGTCAGGCACCGGTCGCAGGAATTGCTGGCTTTTTGTGCGATGGTTCCCCTCTTTCCTGTCAAGCCCCGTCCTCTGACAGCGGTCGTGCACCCCAAGCCGCATCGGAGAAGCTTCACATGTGTTGATATTACTCAAGGAATCTCTACCCGGACGCGAGACGTTTTGAGTTGCTTGCGAGAGTGCCCGGGCCGATTTCGGCAAAACAGTTTGGTGGTTTTCAAAGTTTCAGCTGTCCTCCGTCCTCCCCCAACAGGTAGCAGCATGAGTCCGTGAACGTAGGCTTCTACGTTTAGTGTCACAGCGGTCAAGTTGTTGAAGAGCATCCAAGGTCTCCTGGGCTCGCAGTTGGCTTCCTTCCACCTTCGTCCAGAAGCGCCTAAAGCTCACCACCATCCTCCGCGAGCCAACAGAACGACTCCGCTCCTATTATTATTACGACAATGCCACTCGACGCATGCCTTCTGTTCTTCCTGCCTGGACGCAGACAACCCCGACCGTCAAGCGCGTTTAAAATGACATTCAGTCTGATTACACATTACACAGTAGGCGCCACCAAGCGGCAGCCTCATAACTGCAACTGAGGGGGTCACTATTCTCTGAGTTTCGGTGTTGATTGCGCTTGTCTGCGGAGAATTACTTTTAGATACGGAAATTGCTACCGGCGTGGCTTCCAAAATTGCATCCCACTGTGCGCACGGTAGTATACGGAAGGTTTCACATAAGCATGTTACTCGAGCGAGCTCTTAATAGAAGCCCTTCGTGACCAAACAAACCCAGCACAAGACTAAAAACCCCGGTCGCCGAAGCATCGCGGAAGCGAGTTTATTAGAAGGACCGCCCAAAAGGTTGGTTTTCTCCGAAGGAATCAGTAGAGAGTAAAGATCACAGCTCATGTAAGCGGAAACGTATCTGCAGACGAAAGACTATACAGGAACGGTTCGTGCTATTGCTTTCCTGGCTACTACAACTTGCTACGTCTCCCTAAGCGAACCTCGGTCTTCTAGCAGGCGCACATCATCCAGACAAAGACAATGACGGAGGCCTTGTAGCGCCCGTCCCAGAGTTCAGGCTGGAGACGCAAACTCACGCAATCGATTTCTCTTGAAGACTTTCTAGCGAAAAGGAGCACAGTTGCAGCACTACACTAGAAAGTCGTTCTCGACGATGAGTCTTGAAGACAGAATCAATCCTTTGTAAAGGAACAAAAGGGGCGGTTAGCTCTGCGAAAGTTGCGGGGAATGGCAATAACAGACAACGCAGTCATGACAGAAGCATCGCAATGACAGTCACCAAAGTCATGGTTAGCCTACAGGCGCCGACGTACATGTTGTGGCTCGTTCTAAAACGAGATAAGTCGTGATATCAAGCACTGTGTGACACTATCTCTTGTGTAACTACACAACGTAACTCACGTATGGAAAACGAGAGTGTCGAATGTCATTTTTCTGCCATGCGCGCTGCATAGCCCCAACCCACCCCCCCCNCCCCCCCCCCCCAGCCCTGCCCACCCTACTCCAAGTTAGGAAACATAAGCCGAGGCTTTGAGGTTTGAACGACAAGGGAGGAAGAATGAAGAGCAGTAGCTTTTGCTAAGATGCAAACTACACTTGGGGCCACACCACGCATCCAATCATCCTTCCAAACTCGTCAAGCTAAGTATTCAAGCATGTTGATATCACTTCTAAATGGAAGCTTCGATGAGTTAACGGCGGTAGGCCCTGGTGGGAGGCAGGGTCTTGCGCTTGTGCTTCATATCTTTTCTTGACGAATCCAGACGAGGCTTACTCCTCACGGCAGGGCTTCAATGGATTCCTTGCCTTCTGCAGGGACTATGTTGCTGGTAACTGGTCGTTGGAGCAGTTTGAGCATCAGAAGTCGTTTTTCAGAGGCGCAAAGTCGTTGGCCATTTTGCGACGCTCCTGCTGCGAGTATGAGAGATATTTGGGCGAAGAGTCGCTCGAGAAATCCTTGGCCACGCTCTCCACCATGTTTGACCTCGTGGGGCTGCAGGAGAGAATGGACGAATCCTTGGTGAGCTTGGGTAAGCTGTATGGCCTGACACCGCATGATGTGGCAAAGATTGGTCGAACAGTGCCATGGCTTTGACAGCTCTACTGTTCCTTCGTCTTCCCTGCACTTTGCACCCTCTCAGGTGCCGCCTGATTGCAACAGCAACAGTGACAAGCTGGAGTGGACAGAGGAGGAGTTGAGGTGCGTCGAGATGCGGAGGGGTCAAGGGTGCTAGGGCGGAGGGGCTGGAAGCTTGGAAAGTCAGGATTCAGGTGTGACATATTTATTTCGGAGACAATGGAGTGCCTCGTGCATACTACAGGTGTTCTTAGTTACAACCCATCAACAAAGTAAATTGGGCAACCCTTACCTTTGAACCCACCAAATACAAGATCTTGAAACAAATCCTCACGTCCATGCACGAGGGCCACGGGCAATTCTGCGGTGGCGTGCATCTCAATCATCTCAGACTAATGTTGCGAGCACAACCTTGCGACAAGCTGATCTTATTCAGTATCATCGCAAGACTCGACACCGACACAGCTCCGAGGCAGCTTTTGCCCTCGAGCGGATTCACATCGTCGTTCCTTGCATTCCAGAAGCATGCAATGCACGCAGGCTACAGGGCCAACTCCTGACCCACTCGTCTTAAGTCGCCGACGCTTGCACACATATTAGGATTTCTGAGCGTCCTTTATCTGTCTGTGTGACAGGATGGCGCAATACGTGTCCAACAAGAGCCAGGAAATTTACAAGCTCGGGCAAAAGCTGTTCAAGAGCCTTGGTAGCTGCTAATAAGTGGATTTCTTTGACAGCCAAGACATCTTTCTTTGGGCCTATACCCACACCAGACTGACATATAAACACAGAATAACACAGATGTTAAACTAAGAAGGAGGAGCACCTTCGGGAACTTGTTGACGCGGATTTCTGTTAGGGTTCTTGTGCCTTGGCCTTACCCTCGAGTGTACAGAGGCTCTCCAAAGCGAGCGAAATACTACTGTCAGCTAACCTATTTGAGCTGCAACCGGTGTCTTACTCCAGCTCGCCTAGAGCTGCATGCGCCAGGAATCAGGTGGTGAAGCTCTTTGGTAGTGAGCAGAACTTGAACTCCGCGGTGGACATCTTCGTCAAGGAGAATGTCCTCAACTCAGCCAGCTGCCTCCTAGCAGGATGGCAGTGCTTCGTATCCGAGTTTCAACTATAGTGCCTCTTCCGATTCGCCTAGGGGTGTGAAGTTTCTGCTGCTTATGTGGTGGACGGTGCATCGCACCCACACGAACAGCAATCGGACATGGGCAGCTAGAACTTCTCAAGCAAGTGCGGCATAATATAGCGGACGTAAGCCAGCCAATTTGATAAAGTCATGTTTGAAACGAGAAACCCAGAACAAAGCAGCCGAAGGCAGTTTGCCAATTCCAAAATGCTAGAAAGAGCTGGTCTATGTGAGAACCAGTTGGCTCCGAGAACTTGTCTTGGCGCCTATGCCTTTGCAGCCGAAGTAAGACCTCGTTGAATATCTGCTGTTGTTCTTGCGACGAGTCGCACCCAGGTGGCTGTTGCTCAGGACTTCGCTGAAGCCACCGTTTCCGCATGCATACGCCGTTGAGCTATCGGCCTAGCATGCCAGCTGAGAAAACCTGGGGACAAGCAAAATTCGGCTTTTGGCCAGCTTTTCAAGGCTGGTTGCGTAACAGTCTAAGCAGGCTGAGCGCTTAGCACAGAGCCACAAGAGCTCAGAAATGTCCCATACATGATGGGCTGAGAGATGACGTTGGTCGCGAGTCGCCATGTGTGTGCAGACTGTAGAGCCGTCGTTTAGCAGAGGATTTCATTGAATCTGGTCCGAGAGCGTGTCAAAATCAAGGTCAAGCGTGTTAGTGGCCCTTCCGATTTAGGGCTCGGAGATTTTCGGTTGCAGGGTCTAGAGTCTGGAGAGTTTAAGGTTGAGGAGGTAGCAGGTAGGGGTCAGGGTTGCAAGGTTTGGTGACGAGTTTCGACAGTGAGTCGAGAAGTTCCTTCCATGCCTCCTGACATTCGAGCCAGGGCCAAATGTGCCCAGGTGCAGTCTTCCAAACATGAGGGGCCAATGAGCGGTGGTTTATGTTGGCAGGGCAGGTCTTATGGCTCTGAAAATTGAAAACAGGTTGAGATTTGGTTTTTAGCGGCTCGCTGTTAAGGTTTAGCCGCTTGAGGGTTCAGTGCTAAGAATTGTCAGTCATTCTCATTACAAGTACAAAAACATCATGAACGAAAATATACCTTAAACCATGATATTCAGGATTTTACCTTAAATCATAATATTAAGGCCCCTAATATTTAAGGTCGATTCCTTATTTAAGGGGTATGGGGCTCTCTGGGGAAGGGTTTATAGGGCTTATAGGGTTTATAGGTTTGATAGGGCTGATTGGTTGTATTGGGATTTTTAGGGTTTTTTTGGGTTTTAGGGTTTGCGGGTTTAGGATGGTTCAGCGGTTTAGGGTATTGGGTTTTGGGTGTAAGACGCGATTCGGCGATAGGCCCAGAGGAATATACACTCGGGAAGAACGAGCAGCTGTATTTTTGCCTGAAAAGTTCGCAATGCTACTCCTCTGGGTTCCTGATTGCAATGATACAGCAACGCCTTGGATTCTCAAGGACGTCGNAGGAATATACACTCGGGAAGAACGAGCAGCTGTATTTTTGCCTGAAAAGTTCGCAATGCTACTCCTCTGGGTTCCTGATTGCAATGATACAGCAACGCCTTGGATTCTCAAGGACGTCGGGCTTATGATTAAAGCTCCGAGCCCTAAGCCCCCAAACCTTAAACCCTGGTAACACCCTTAGAACCCTAAACCCTAAAGCCCCAAAGCCCTAAACCTTAAACCCTNTCTCAAGGACGTCGGGCTTATGATTAAAGCTCCGAGCCCTAAGCCCCCAAACCTTAAACCCTGGTAACACCCTTAGAACCCTAAACCCTAAAGCCCCAAAGCCCTAAACCTTAAACCCTTTTAAACTCCGTAAACCCTAAACTGAACCCATCTCGTGGGGTTTATGGGCTTAGTTTCGCTTTGCTTTCCGGCGAAGGGTAGGAGTTTGGGATTTAGGGGTGGGGCTGGAGCTTGGGGTGTCTGGACGGCCCAACAGGCGGTTTAGGGGGTTTGGGTTCAGGGGTTTAGGGTTCAGGGCAGTTTAGGGATGCTGACATGGTTTGGATCTTTAGATAATAGCCAGCTCCCATAAGACACAGAGGGTTTTGTTACTACTATGCCGCTAGGTTAACTCGTTTTCGTCTGCCCCTAAACCTACCTTAACCCTACGTAACCTACCTTTTTAAGGGTTTACATAAGGAAATCAGAATAAGGAGCCCTAAAAAAGGCAGGTTCCGTCGGGTCCAGGTAAACCCTAAAGCAGACTTTTCCGTCAAGTTCACCAAGAACTTCTCCTCGCACAGAGCAGCCAGCAGCATGACTCCCGGTTCACGGCTTAGGGTTCAGGATTTAGGGTTTAGGGATATCAAGGGGAGGGTTCGGGGTTTATGGCTTCATGCTTTAACTGTTTAGGGTTTAAGTACGATTAGGGGTTATAGGGTTTAGGGTTCAGTATGTAGATTTTTCCTGTTTGCAACGGTGGTGCACTCTAGGGTGTTCAGGAGTTATGGTGTTTCGTGGACAATCGACTTCCTAAGCGACTTGTCAGGTGTTCGTGAAGAGGTTTAGGGCGAAAGTCTGTTTTTTAGGGTTTAGGGTTTGGGGAATTGAACCAAAAACCCTAAACTATGTGGTGCTTTAGGATGTAGGGCTTCCGATTTGCCTGTCTCAGATTTAGTGCCTCGGATCAACCGACAAAAGATTACTGTTAGGGAGTTTAGGCCGTAGGCCCTAGTTTAGGAGTCTTTGGCTTTAGGGTTTAGGCTACAGGGGTTTAGGTACTGCACTCGCAGCGCAAGGATTGCAGCGTCATGTGCAAGCACGAATTGAACTCGTCGTGTTGCTCCAATCGTAGGCATTTGCCACCGACCCTAAACCCTAAATCCTAAAAACCCAAACCTGGAAGCCCCAACCCCTAAACCCTGAACCCTAAACTTAAAACACCACATCTAATTCAAACCGTGTAGGAGGGAGCTGTTTAACCACGCAGGGTCGCAGGACGGACCGTTTCNCCCTAAACTTAAAACACCACATCTAATTCAAACCGTGTAGGAGGGAGCTGTTTAACCACGCAGGGTCGCAGGACGGACCGTTTCCGGGTTTCCGGATGGAAGCTCAATGGGTCGAAAAAGAGCGCCAAGAGGTGGGTTCTATAGTCTTTTGGGTTTAGGGTCCAGGGTTTACGGTTTGGTATGGTTTAAGTAGGGGACTCGTGTATCTTGATACGTTTTCTTATGTGGTGGTGTTTCGAATACGGGGTAACAGAGGGTGCAGGAGTCTGAATAGATTGCAATTTTCATACCCTGTTTATCGGATAATTATAATCCCAAAGCACTCTGCTACTTCGAAACGCGCAGGTTAGGATCTGGGGCCTTCGAGGATCTCTAGACTCAGGTTTAGGGGTTTCCGAAGGGGACACTAAAATAAGGACAGGGTACCCTAATTTTTGGAAACTCCTGTGTAGGTTTTGTCGGGATTCAGGGTTACAGGGTGAGTGCTATTGGCCACGAAGAAATCAATCTTTTCGCGGCCTCGAAGTGCCACACGATAAATTATCGCTAGGGCTTTCACGAAGATACCCACCAAAACCCTTGTCGAATCATGGCGGCCCTCTTCGGGCGAAGTGAGCTGCAAGTTGTGGAACACGAGCTTCGTACCGGCAAAACTTGGGCAATGGGCACTCGCATCTTTTGCAATGTGGTGCTGCGCAACCGCACGCCTGACAAGAACATCCCTAAACCTGCGCATTTCCTGACGGAAATTAGCCATGCATACTGCTTTTCCGCAGCTGTTGGTAGCCTCATCGCAAGTTTGTCAATTCCAAGCTTTTTTTGTGGAATGTTTGCCGCGGGCTGAGATTGCCAATGTCTCTTCATCCCTCTGCAGCACCTTCTGAGACCTTTACTTGCGGCTGGAGCCGGGTCGAGTGGGGTTTAGGGTTTAGAGGATTTCTCGCCGGCTGGAATACATGTTCTCCTGACAGACCGAAATGGGTGAGGTTTCCACAGCGATTTTACGGCCGAGCTGCACAAATCAACGCAACTAGTACTAGTACTAGTACTAGTACTGGTACTGGTACTAGTACTAGTACTACTACTACTACTACTACTACTACTATAACTACTACTACTACTCCTACTCCTACTCCTACTCCTACTCCTACTGCTGCTGCTGCTGCTGCTGCTACTGCTCCTGCTGCTGCTGCTGCTGCTGCTGCCACTGCCACTGCTACTGCTCCTGCTGCTGCTGCTGCTACTACTACTACTACTACTGCTAGAAGTACCTACGACTACTACTACGACGACCACGACCACTACGACGAGGACGACCACTACTACTCGTGCTACTACCACGACCACCACCACGACGACGACTATATACTGACCTTTAATAGTAATAGAAATAGCAATAGTTTTCCTGGGTTCTTGTTAAAGGGTTTAATTTAAGTTACCATGATAAAGAAACCATATTCTTTACCATAGATCCCTATTATGGTAACTTAATTCAGTTTGCTGTTCGCCATTAGGATGGGCTTGCAGGCGCCCCTCCCAGTCCATGGTATCCCCCCCCCCCGGTCCATTGTGGTGTGGGTTCCCCCCTGCCCCTCCCCCCTGTGGTTCTGGTTACCTGTGTCCCCTTCCATTACTGTTGCGGGTTGGGCATCCGGGCTTGGGGTTTCAGCATCAGGATATGATACAGTACAGTCCCACTGAACTCCGACCTACCCTGAACTCCAAAGCCAATGATGGTTATGACGATGAAAACGAAGATGGTGATCATGATCCACATCGGCACTCTCCTCTGGTCCCTTGCTACTGAAAGTCACTCAAACACATGCGCAGGCTTACTTATAACGAACCCAAGCGAAACTTAGCATAGAATGACAACGGTCGATACAAGCCACGACGAAAGAGCATCAAGTCAGGCAAGCTTTTCAATTATGTAGAAGCAAAAAAACATGCGGTACCTCAGACCGGAACAGCATAAGAGCAGTTGTAGTACCAACAGTCGCACTCGGAATACCAGCATGCAAGAAGCACATCAGCGTCATTCGACCGCATCATCGCCATCATTCTCATCTGGGGAAGGCGGGGTGGGCGATTCACGGCCACAAAGTTGCGAAGACTGCGCGAGAGTTTTCAAACAATGTCGACAGTTACGAGGAGAATGATGCAGACGAGCACCATCCCTGTGACGTTTTGCTCGGATGAGAGAGTTGGCCCTGCGCGGGAGGGGCGGGGCATACCATTGGGGCGAGGGGGTGTGAGGTCGATCCNGAACAATGTGGACTGTTACGGGGGGAGTGATGCAGCGGGCGCCCCCCTGGCGGGGGTTTGTGGCGCGGGAGAGGGGGGCCCCGGCGGGGGGGGGGGGGGGCGAGGCAGGGGGGGGGGGGGGGGGGGGAGAGGAGGCCACTCACGCGGCGATGCAGCACCATATACATATGCATGTGTATATATATATACATATGTATGTATAGAAGTATAAAAAATAAATATAAATATAAACATACATAAATATATATATATATAAGTTAAAAATATATATATATATATATTGATTGTATGTACACATACATACACCCACCCCAAAGCCAAACCAGCATTTTGTAAGGCGGCTGGGCTAGTTTTGCTGGCCACACTGGCTTATACGGATGGCAACCGGGCCGGGTTCTCGGCACGGACTTTCGGCTGACACACAGGTATACTATTTTGTACCATAGTACAGTATACCATAGTGTACTATAGTACACTTTAGTATAGTATAGTGGAGTATACTATAGTATACTAGCTCACGGTTTGCAGGGGTCTATCAGCAGATTTTGAGGACGGGTTTCATCAGCGCGGCGATGCTAGACAGGCCTGGTTGGGGGACCTTCTGGCTTGGCGGCACAATGCAGACGGAGGCTCAAGGTGTCTGGGATTTGGCTTGGGGAGCTGAGCTTCCAGGAATAGGGCCGGCAGCTGGCGGATGGTTTCAACCGATCCTCTCTAACCAAAAGCGAAGACTTCTGTTCCGTGCCGATGTGGTTTCCGGCCCAAGCCTAGAAGCCTGAAGCCAACGCACTGCGTTCCTCAAGCCCTTCTTGAACACCCTGCCCGATCATGGCTTAGGGTTTAGGGTTTCACCTCACGCCCGTTCGTTCCCAGGTCTATGCGCCGGTGCACTTGGCCACCGAGAAGGCACGGAAAACTCTAGGGCTTCGCCTTGTCGTCTGAGCCATTGGGGCCTACTATAAATGGGGTTATAAGTAGGATAGCTAAACTCATAGCCCATATTAGGGGACTTGTAACCCTTCTTATAATTCCTAAACCCTAAACCTCCAAGTATTCGTTTCTTCGGACAGCAGCTCAGCCCTATAAGCCGCCATGGGAACCGGGAGCTGAAGCCCTAAACCCTAAACCTGTGGCTCAACTTTAAAACAAAAACCTGTGGGTTTCTGGGTCTCCCCTACACCCTGCCTCAGCCAAGCTCAGGCGGGAGGAAACGAGGTGTTTAAAAAAAGCCTGTGGTTACGAAAAGTATGTCAGTCTACGATAGTCTGTTATAGTAAACTCTACTCTTATGGCATGTTATAGTATATTTCAGTACCCTAAACCCTAAACCTGCGGGTACTAAAGTATGTGGTTAGTTACCGGTCCTTTTTATCAAAGTGCCGTACTATATTGGGGATCCAAAACGGGACCCGAATTTAGAGAACCACCCAGGTTTTCGTTTGCTACAGTGTGTTGTAGTATGTTATACTCTTATGGTATGTTATAGTATATTGCAGTACCCTAAACCTGTGATAACTATAGTGTATTGTGGCAACAGAAAGCGTCGCACTACAGGCCTGTATTCCGATGCACTCTCCATTCTACAGTAGGTTATATAGTATTTTTTGTCAATTATAGTAATTATAGTATAGCACAATTTAGTACAGTATAGTCTAGCCTAGTATAGTAAGGTATAGTATAGTATAGTAGAATAATAGTACAGTATGGTCTAGGCTAGTATAGTATATAGTATCAAATAATATGGTATTGTGAAGCACGCTAACTGGTCTTGCACAAAGTGGCAAACACAGCAGCGCAACTGTTTTATGCTTCGCGAGTTCACGCCTACGCTCCCAGTCTCTAGGCAACACCGCGTCGTACGACCGACCGCAGGCGTGCAACTCAAGAGCTACATATCTGCCGTGCACACTTGGCACTCCTAGTAGCTTGAAACAAGGCACTTGAGCCAAAACGTATTGTTTTGGACAAACATACAAATTAACGACAACATGCAAGTCTGAACTACAGCTGGCAGAGACCTGTGCACATGAAGCGGGGACATGTATGTGCACTCACATTCGCCCCTCAGCCGAGGCTCCCAGGTATCCCGGACATCAAAGTGTCAGGAGGGCGGGGGTGGAAGGCAGGCGGTGGGGCGCAGCCCCGGCAAACGCCTATAACACGCACGGAACACCCCAACAACGACCCTCCTAAACCGGACCCTGAGCACAAGCACTCGGGAGGTCTTCATTTTGCATCTGGGTCGGAGGCTATCCTGTGGTCTCTATGCCAGCTCAGATGCTGCTCTACAGCTACGGCCTACACTGTACATCTAGCAGGGAACAAGCTAACCTACAGTGTGGCCGCGCCCGATCAGGGGCCGCGAACCGTGCGATTCATCGCGGCGGCGACCGATCAGGGTCCGCACGCCAGCTGCTCGGGGAGTGCACGGCTGTGCAGCACACAAGTGTCAGCTGTCACGCAGAAGCTCAGATACGGCGGGTGGCCGGCAGGGCCACCGCGCAGAAAGACTGCCGCAGGTCCCTTTGCGAACGGCACAGGCAAAAGCCGCAAGGGAACCTGCCCGCAAATTAATGCCGAGCTCAAGGCCTGTAGAACGCTGCTATGGCCGCGCAGACGTCCTGCCGCAGGCCTTGGCTCTCATCGTACAAGCCGGGCTTAGACGAAGCCGCGGCAGAAGTGCCCGCAGGGCCTGCGCTCGCATGCCGCGCAGGTGTCCCTGCCGCAAGTACTTCAAATCGTTGCGGTCGGCGGGCCAGCGGCGCCGGAAGGGGCCGCCGGCTTCGTGCCGGGTGGCTTGACCTCCTCCAGCTTCTCCGCCGTACCGAACACGCGGTCGGACTCGCGGACGTAGTCCGTCACGACCGGGGCCGTGGAGGCGAGTGAACGGTGCACTCCGCACTCCGAGTTCGCCTTAGAGCTGGTAGACCAGTTGAGACTACCGATCACCAGCTCTGCCGTGACGTCACTCACCAGCAAGAGGCATTCGCGTGATGGAGGCCCTTGAGGCCGGCGCCAACTACAGCACCGCGGCCGTCCTGAACGTAAGCCTCTCGCACGGAGCTACCCGCGGCGACTTTCACCGCGACGCCTGCATTGGCGACGCGTTTCAGGGCTTGCCACTGACACATGGTCTTGTGGCACTGGCCCGCGTCTGCGATCAAGCAGCACGCAGCCCCACGCGCGCACGCGCTTTCCAAGCCCTCCAGGACGCCCCACGCCTTTGCGAGCACAGCTAGTCCTGCCGCGATGTAGGCCTCGCCGGCGAGGAACGTTGCGTCCTTGACGCCGTGAGCAACGGACTCTCCCTTAGGAGTCTTATTCCTCCTTGGGCCCGGGGCTCTGGCACAGCCGCCAGGGCCGGTGCCAAGTCAAGGCTCGGGGGAAGAGCTGTCTCCTTCGGCGCTCTCGTGGCTGAGCCGCCGCGGTTCAGGATGCCGCTAAGGCAGCTAAGCTCCCCAGTGAGCCCAATATGGCTTATTTACAAACCTGGCTTAAATAAGCCATGTTGCTTTAAACTAAAAACGGGTATTTAAGAAAGACGTGTCTTGCTTAACTAGAAGACAAGTGGCCCGAAAGCATGATTAGCCATGAGTGTTGGAGCTAGGTAAAGTCACGGAGTCGAGTATATAAAGTCTTAGAGGGCAGTGCATAGAGTCAAGTACATAGAGT
>BGNK01002803.1:127409-144849 GCA_003297005.1 Symbiodinium sp. clade A Y106
GCGCCGTCCCTGTGAAGGGTTGCAAATTTCGCCTCAATGCGCATCAAAAGTAGCAACTTTACCTAGCGTTCGTGCCTTCGACCACGCCAATCCGTGTGGAGGGTTGCAAATTTCGCCTCCATGCGCATCAAAAGTAGCAACTCTACCTCGCGTTCGTGCATCAAAAGTAGCAACTTTACCTCGCGTTCGCGCACTCGACCACGCCAATCCCTGTGAAGGGTTGCAAATTTCGCTTCAATGCGCATCAAAAGTAGCAACTTTACCCTGCGTTCGTGCGTTCGACCACGCCAATCCCTGTGAAGGGTTGCAAATTTCGCTTCAATGCACATCAAAAGTAGCAACTTTACCCAGCGTTCGTGCGTTCGACCACGCCAATCCCTGTGAAAGGTTGCAAATTTCGCCTCAATGCACATCAAAAATTGCAACTTTACCTAGCGTTCGTGCGTTCGACCACGCCAATCCCTGTGAAGGGTTGCAAGTTTCCAATCCCTGTGAAGGGTTGCAAATTCGTGCACTCGACCCGCCAATCCCTGTGAAGGGTTGCAAAGTGCGTGCACTCGACATCACTCGACCACGCCAATCCCTGTGAAGGGTTGCAAAGTGCGCCGCACAATTTGTCACTTTACCTCGCGTTCGTGCGTTCGACCCTGCCAATCCCTGTGAAGGGTTGCAAGTTGCGCCGCATACTTTGTCACTTTACCTCGCATTCGTGCGTTCGACCCTGCCAATCCCTGTGAAGGGTTGCAAAGTGCGTATGGCGATTTGTCACTTTACCTCGCGTTCGTGCGCTCGACCCCGCGAATCCCTGTGAAGGGTTACAAGTTGCGCCGCATACTTTGTCACTTTACCTCGCGTTCGTGCGTTCCGACCACGCGAATCCCTGTGAAGGGTTGCAAAGTGCGTATGGCGATTTGTCACTTTACTTCGCGTTCGTGCGCTCGACCCCGCGAATCCTGTGAAGGGTTGCAAAGTGCGTATGGCGATGTGTCACTTTACCTCGCGTTCGTGCGTTCGACCACGCGAATCCCTGTGAAGGGTTGCAAGTTGCGCCGCATACTTTGTCACTTTACCNCCTGTGAAGGGTTGCAAAGTGCGTATGGCGATGTGTCACTTTACCTCGCGTTCGTGCGTTCGACCACGCGAATCCCTGTGAAGGGTTGCAAGTTGCGCCGCATACTTTGTCACTTTACCTCGCGTTCGCGCGTTCCGACCACGCGAATCCCTGTGAAGGGTTGCAAAGTGCGTATGGCGATGTGTCACTTACCTCGCGTTCGTGCTCTCGACCACGCGAATCCCTGTGAAGGGTTGCATTCCCGATCGATGGGGATGGTGCCACCCCGGCTATAAAAGAAAGATTAATATACCGAGATAGAGTTTGAGTATAGTAGAGTGTATAGNCGAATCCCTGTGAAGGGTTGCATTCCCGATCGATGGGGATGGTGCCACCCCGGCTATAAAAGAAAGATTAATATACCGAGATAGAGTTTGAGTATAGTAGAGTGTATAGTAGAGATATAAAGTCATTAGAGTCTATAGACTCATAATAGAGTAGAGTCATAGAGTCTATAGAGTCATAGAGTCATAGAGTCTATAGAGTCATAGATTCATAGAGTCATAGAGTCATAGAGTCATAGAGTCACAGAGTCACAGAGTCACAGAGTACTAGAGTCACACTAGAGTCACATAGAGTCAAGTGCATCACTTCACTCTATGTACTTCACCCNCTAGAGTCACACTAGAGTCACATAGAGTCAAGTGCATCACTTCACTCTATGTACTTCACCCTATGTATCTTCTCTGCGGGGCTCCGCACGGAAGAACCCTTCGCGATGCTTTCGGGAATTAAGAAAGACAAAATATTGTTTAAATCATGGTGGCACATGGTAATCATTCGTTTATAAACATATATAAACCACATATTGACAACATCATACACAACACACACACAACACACACACACACACAACACACACACACAACACACAACACACACAACACACACACACCACACACACAACACACACACAACACACACACAACACAACACACACACCACACCCAACACACACAACACACACAACACACACAACACAACACACACACACACACCACACACACAACACACACAACACACATGCACACAACACACACAACACGCACAACACACACAACACACACAACACACAACACACACAACACACACACACACACCACACACACAACACACACACACACAACACACACACACACACAACACAACACACACACACCACACCCAACACACACAACACACACAACACACACAACACACACACACAACACACACAACACACACACACACCACACACACCACACACAACACACACACACAACACACACACAACACAACACACACACACCACACCCAACACACACAACACACACAACACAACACACACACACACACACCACACACACAACACACACAACACACATGCACACAACACACACAACACGCACAACACACACAACACACACACAACACACACACACCACACACAACACACACACACAACACACAACACACACCACACACACACACACACAAACAAAAACAGACATGTGCACAATGCATGCATGTAAAACAGTAAATAGTAAATAATGATAATAATTATAAACCATCCATAAATTATATCCCAGGATCTAGGTCGACGGACGACACATGCAATTATTTGCATGGATCGATATCAGCAAGGATGGCCGGCAAATGGTCACATGCACTGATCGAATGCTTTGGGTCGATGATCGATCTCGAGGCATCGGCAGCAGCATGGTATGCATGCATGCTAGCTCCATATATAAGATTCGCGAATCCATCTCAAAAGTGCATCCGTCGTGCCTGCAGATCATTGCAGCTCGCATATATATACATCGATCGATCGAACCCACCCAGTGCATCTGCCTCAAGCATTGCAAGATGATGATCGAATATAGCAATAGCAATATAGGTAGGACAGGAAGTAAAAAGTATACATCACAATAGTATATAATGCATGCATGCATGTGTGTCTGTGTGTATGTAGACATGTATGCATGCATGACAACAGAAACATGTACATATTGTATGCATGCATGAAAACAAACGATCGTGCAACCCTACCAAAACAAAACTTGGATCGAAGTCTAGCACGTTTTTTCCTCTCGCTGGCGATCAGGCTGCCACGACTGGGACCTGATTGTTTGCATAAAACATGTCCAGCACCATGCTAGAAATTGCATGGGCTGTGTTGGCTCCACCCCGGCGGGTGGCTATGTGAGACAAAGTGCCGCCGAAATCCTCGTCGCAGTACACCCAAAATCGAGCAGGCAAATCTCTGGACTCCTCACACAGGTGTTGCCAGATGTGCATCTTGGGCTTAAACCTCCATCCGCATTCATCCTGGCACCGGCTTTCTAAAGCACAGTAGATCACAAGGAACTTCCTGCATGCTGTGGCGAGCTTCTCTTGTTGAAAATTTGCTTCGCTCAAACATGCATAGCACTGTGCCAAATAGCGACCTGCATCTGCGATTGCTGCCTCCGGATTTTCAGGGTCTAAAAAATCACGGCAAGCTGGTGCGATCCAGGAAACCAGTGCTCGGCACTCGCCGGCTTTCGCTTTCAGCTTGGGGCTCTTACTGCTCATGGCTCTAATCATGCCTATGGTGAGATTGTCAAGTCTGCTTTCAGCAGCGATCTCAGCATAGTAGGCTTGAATATGGGCAAACATAGTCGAGAGCTTCTCCTTTTCGGTACCCGGCAGTGTGCTATAACTCACAAACATGAGATTACCCATGAAATCGGCACACACTCCTTGGTCGCGCGAATGCAGCCAGTCGATGCTGAACATGGACGACCGGAAGGCCGGTGCTGCAAAAAGAGGTGGCATGCTACCATGCTTTTCTTGCAATCTAGCCAGGATCTCCCAATGATTCAGAGGCATTTGCCTCCAGCTGGCATTCAACGAANTGGACGACCGGAAGGCCGGTGCTGCAAAAAGAGGTGGCATGCTACCATGCTTTTCTTGCAATCTAGCCAGGATCTCCCAATGATTCAGAGGCATTTGCCTCCAGCTGGCATTCAACGAAGAGTCGCGAAAATCGATGTCCGTTTTGTTGGCTCGGCACCGAAAGCAACAGGCTTCACGGCTGCAAGCAGCAAGCAGTCCTCCATGGATGATAGCCACCAGCTGGCTTTATAGCACCTGCAAACATGTATAGGGCATGTTACAAAACTATACTGGGATTAAACCGATCATGCATGCCCTGCACTGCACGAGGTTTGGGCCAGGCCTATACAGGAAGCACATGCAGCAATCTGCACAAACACACATGCACACAGACAAACACATGACACACACACACATAAAACAAACACACACACACACATGCACACGTGCATGCATCTTCTGCTGCAACCGGCGATCGGATCCCAGCTCGCAGGGATCGATCGGTGTGTTCGGAAAATTAAGCCGGCCTATGCTGCACTTGCATCAGCTACATGCTAGACTTCTAAGTGCATGCCGATTCCGTGCCGATCTCGATATGTGCACGGGGCGATCGAAAGTATGATCGGTCTTACATCTAGGTGAGTGCTTTCATCCCTGTCTTCATGCTCTTGGCTCCCTCGATGTGAATGATCGTATGATCACCCATTTCCGTCCACTCCTGCAAAGCCGTATGCAGCGATCGTGCACGTGCATGCACGAGTGGCGACTTCGCCACGACGGCGAGCACTAAGCTCGCAAAATGTGGCGGCCTTTCGCCAACGACCGCACTTGCAAGCTCGCAAAATGTGGCGGCCCCGGCCAGGGAATTAATAATCTAGAGTCCAGCATGTATATGATTTATAGATAAAGTATGCCTGGCACACATATATGAGCTGGACATGACTATATATGTGTGCTATATATTTAAGAATTAATTATATATGCATATGTACAAATGTGTGTATATATATATATGTATGTGTATATATATATGTATACATGCATATATGTGGGTCTGTATGTGTGTCCCCCTGTGTAGGCACATACACATGCATAATGCATGCATGCATGCATGCATGCATGCATGATGTTATATATATAGTATATGTATATTATATATATATGATCAATGAAGATGGTACATGTATGTATAGTGTATATATGTGTATACTCTCTATATCTATCTGTATGTGTATATATATATATATCCATGCCCATGCATTAATCATGTATTTGCATGTATACATAAACGGATGGTCAAAGCTTTTGTGCATGTTGGGTGCACTAGCATAATTATACTTTATGTTGGCTAGTCTCTGTACATATATACATATATGTATAATATATGTGCCTAATGCAGGAGCTTAATATTACGATGCAATGCACATGACATAATGTGTGTGTATATATATATATATATGATCCCCATTAAAGTATGCAAAACTAAATCTAACTTTATTATTTATAAACCTGCATGGTACCCCAGCTGCACAGCTGCACCTACGGTCCCGGCCGGGACTTGGCCTGAGCCTCAACCCTAGCATCCCTGGCAAAGCCATCAGGCTCATCTGTTCCGAGCCACTCCCCACTGGCCTTCAAGTCTTCCATTCGCTTCCACAATCGGAGCATACGTGTCTGGCCCTTCGATTTGCCGGACTTCTTGGAAGACTTAATGGCATGTTGCATCGTGGTCCAGCTCTGCCACTCTCGCTTCGAATACCCCTCCCAGACCAAATAATCGGCATCGGAAGCCAAAAAAGAGTTCCAGGACATGGTCGCCGACACCTCCACCTTATCATCATCGTCATCATCAACAGCATCGCCTGCAAACCCAGGTGGAGGATGGTCAGGCTCCTTCGGCTCCAAACGAGAACTCGAGCTGGGCTCCTCCACAGGAGCACTGCTGTCAACGGGCTGAAACTCCTCCACAACAGCCTCGTCCACCCAGTGAACGGGACTTCCACTCGGCCCCAAGTACATGTACTCGTACCGATGTCCCTCTGGGCCACTCACCCTGAACAGCTCCAGCTTGCTGCCAGCCTTTTTTGCGGCCGCCTTTGTCGCCTCGCTCGGCTTCAATGCGGCCGCCTTTGCCGCCTTGCTCGGCTTGATCTTCTTCAAAACTTTCATGACACCATCCTCATTTCTGAGCCAGGTTTTCGGAGCCATCGTGGCACAAGCGAGGGTTCGGGATGCTCCGAGATGAAGTCTGACCTGATGTCTGATCATCGATACATACAGAATTAAGGCCACTGGGTTTTAGGGCCCGGGTACATATATGTTATGGGTATGGGTTCTAGATCGAAGGCGGTGCAAAGCTAAGTTAAGGCCGGGATCAAAAAGCTCTGCATGCATGATGCATGCATGGTTCGCTTCAGCTATGATCGAAGACTCCTGAGTGCTCAGGGCTTGGGAGTTCGAGCTTAATTAATTATGGTGTTAGTTAACATGCACACCATAATATCCACTATATGTAACACCCTAGCTGCTTAAACCGATATATATCAAAACCATATTAAGTGATCGATCGTTACACATGCAATGTTTCATTATCGACTATATCGGCCTCTAATGGGCTGCGGATATTCATGCACTCGATCATGGGCACATCAAGCTCTCGATCATGGGCTCAAAGACTGCACTGGATGGGATAATGCTCCGTCGAGTCGCGCTCCGTGCGCATGGCGTTGCGATTTCGTCCGGTAAGCTTGATATGCTCACGACGAAGGCCTCGCTCCTTGCGGAGGAGTTCGGCCAGGTCGGTGGCGACTGGCACCCGACCACAAATGTCTGGCGCTTGCGGACCAGCGCTCAAGGAAGGGGATGACGGCGATCGGTGAGCTCATCCTTGCCCTCGACGGCAGGCAGAGCGCCAGCCCCTACAAGGTTTGGAGCTCCCCTTCCGACGTTCCTCCGGGAGCGGCCGGCACACCGTCGCCGCTCCTTTCGCCGGCTGTTCCCCAGCCACTGTTGCGGGCAGTGCCGCCAAGGCGGCTGCTGAAGCGCCACAGTTGGGCGACTAAGGAAGCCGTTTCCGCGGCCCTCTCCAACGCGGACGGCTTGGCCGGCGCGGACGGAGGCGCGTCCGTGGGCGATGGTGGGCAGGCGGCCGCTGACTGGGCCGCTGCCCTGAAGGAGCAGACAAGTGTGTCCTCGCAGCGGCTGCCCAGAAAGCCTGGCTTAACGTCAAGCAAACGGAAGGAAACATGTGGGCAGAAAGGATTGCCAAAGCAGTATCTCACTGTTACAACAAAAGGCTCCAGAGTTCAACCGGTGTCAGATTGAAACCGAGTGTCAGGCGAGTCATGGCTACGATCAGTACTGCACCTTGCAAGTCGAGCGAAAGCCGGTCAAGGAAAAGAGTAAGCGATCTTTGAAAAAGGTGGAGTCGGCAGCCTCGACGGCACCAAGTGCCGATGAGCCGAAGCTTAAGAAGGCGAAGACCAAGATGAGCACCGAAGACCTCCGGAAGATGTATGGTTTGAAGGCTAGCGACATGCTGAAGTCATCTTCGAGCATGGGTCCTTGCATGGTGGAGAGCTCCTCTGAGGAGCAGCAGGATGCTGCCCAAGCCCTGACGGTTGAGAANTTGAAGGCTAGCGACATGCTGAAGTCATCTTCGAGCATGGGTCCTTGCATGGTGGAGAGCTCCTCTGAGGAGCAGCAGGATGCTGCCCAAGCCCTGACGGTTGAGAATCCGAAGCTTGAAAACGATCATGTGATGCCTGCTAAGGGAACTGCCCCTTTGCAGTTCTGGGACAATGCCTCGCTTTGCATGGTTCGGATTTGCCAGGGACAGAAGATCAAGGCCACGATGAAGCAGCATGAGTCTGGCTTCCTCACTGCCAAGTTCAAGGGTGAGCCGCCCATCCAGACCGAGGTTCCAAATTTGGTCTTTGAAAGGTGGTGGGCTGCAGGTGTCCACTGCCTCCGGTTCGAAAGCGGGTGCTAAGAAGAGAAGCCAGCTGCCAGCATCCCCAGCATGAAAAAGCCAGCTGCTGCCAGCCCGCCCAAGGAGTCCCCCGAGGAGGATGCCGAGGAGGATCCCGAGGATCCCGAAGAGGATGGTGAGGAGGGCGAGGATCTCGAGGAGGCCCCAGCTGTTGCCCCGCCCCGGTGTGGTGGTGGTGGTGGTGGTGGCGGCGGGCCCCCAGACGATGAGGGCTTCGATAACAACAGCCCCATGCCAGATGGATGCTCGGTGTATGTGCTTTACTACAAGAAAAACAATGCGATCGGCATTCGCTTGAAGAGGCCCAACACTAAGAAAGAGGTCCAGGTTTTCAGCTTTGGTCACAGGCGCTCTGGGAAATCCAAAGAGCAGATGAAAGACTTGGGCTACAAGATCGTTGCTCATTTAAAGAATGATGGGTGGACTTCGCGAGCTGCGCGTGATTGGGCTTTGGAGCAGATTAGGGCCGAAGGACGGAGCAGGGTTTATAGGATTTTTGTAGAATCGATCACTTGGAATCGCTTGTTTTCGCATGCATGCATGTTTATTTGCAACTGCAGGATGATCGATCGAGTTTTGCAGTTTTGTCGCTAGCTGTTTCTATGGGCCGGCTCGCACCCCAGATCGTCAGTTCAGCAAGTGGACACACCCATGCATGTTGCAGCTGATCAGCCTTTACATTCGAGGCATTGAATGGATCCATCCGTGCTCGTTTTTCGCAGGTCCTTCGAGCATTCTATTACATGTATAATTACTATTATTGCTAGCGCTATATTACTCTATAATATATGGCTCCCCTGGGGAGTCGTGGCGGGACAACTTCGACCAGTGCAGCCCCCGCCGTTTGAGCAGGATGTGCATGAGTCCATGTACACTCATGGCAGGTACATTTGACATGCAGTTCTGTCTGTCCCCCCCCGCAGTGCATGTGCAATCATGATCGGTTAGCAAGTTTTCGGTATACGATTCGACATGTGTGCATGCTGGAGGTACAATGGCTGCTGGTGGTATCGCGATGGCTGGTGCAGGACTGGCCGGGCTAAAGCTAGCATGCACCATTGCTGTGCAGCCGGGACAGCAACCATGGCCAGCGCGCCGTCACCGGCCGCAGCCAGCCCAGTGGTTGCGGTAGCGGGCGCGTCCATCGCGGCGGCGGAAGCCGCCCACGTAGGGACGGCCGCTTCCGCCGAGCCATCCCCCGCATCGGGAATAAGCTCTGGACCCTCGTCTTCACCGACGGGATCCAGGGAGGGAGGAAGATCCTCCTCATCTTCCTCCTCTTCCTCCTCCTCTTCTCCTTCTTGCATGTCATGGAGGAACTCCATGACACGACGCTAAAGGGCGACCTCCTCCTCAGAGGTTGTGAACCGCCCGTCGCGATTCTTAAGCGGTCGGGTACCAGTATCCTTCCGCCACTTCAACCATTGGACATAACTCATACGCCCAGGGTAAGGAACGGTACCCGTCTCGATGCAGTCGAGAAGGGTAACGTTCTCCGGCTGGCCTGCCACCTCCTTCGACATGAGGCACAGAGCCAGCGGTTCAGCAACACGCTGCGCCTACAATGGCTGCTGTGGGACTTGGGGGAGCGTTTCCCAGAACAGCCCCCAATTGTGAAGCACGCTAACTGGTCTTGCACAAAGTGGCAAACACAGCAGCGCAACTGTTTTATGCTTCGCGAGTTCACGCGTACGCTCCCAGTCCCTAGGCAACACCGCGTCGCACGACCGACCGCAGGCGTGCAACTCAAGAGCTACACACCTACTATCTGCCGTGCACACTTGGCACTGCTAGTAGCTAGAAACAAGGCACTTGAGCCAAAACGTATTGTTTTGGACAAACATACAAATTAACAACAACATGCAAGTCTGAACTACAGCTGGCAGAGACCTGTGCACATGAAGCGGGGACATGTATGTGCACTCACAGTATCTGGTGTATGATAGTATTTGTCAGCATATTGCAGTTGCACACAGTATATCATAGTATGTCATAGTCGATTATAACATGTTCCAGTATAACATGGTACACTATGCTATAGTATAGTATAATACGGTACCCTGGCAAGCCTGCCAGAGTCCAAAGAGCAACGCAAACATTCCCATGTATCCCAATGTTGGCAGCAGGCCCCTGTTGCCTCCGCTCCTTGTTTACAGTTTTTTTGCACAACTGGGCCGACATAAAATCTGGAAAGCAAGTGACGGGCCCAAGAATTGGGGGACCTGAGATCCCCTGCAAGAGTAGATTCACCAGGCACCTGCTCGAACCACACCTCTCCTTCCCTCTGCGTTCGTGGCTTTTCGAGAGCCTGTTCCGGCAGGCTTGGAAGGCTAGGGGACAGAATCAGCCTTGTAAGCGAAAGCACCGGTCGCGGAGGCGAGCAGGCCCACCACGACCACGACTACGACTACGACCCTGAACCTTCGCCAGGCAGCCGAGAAGGGCGACGTGGCGGCCCTGGCGGCGCACCATCAGGCCCAGATTTTGTTTGAGGTGGCTCTCGCCTTAGCAGGCAAGCCGTGACTCATTCGGAAAGGCTGTTGAAGTGGCTGATAATGTTACAAGCGAGGCTTTTGGGGGGAGAGAGTGAAGAACAATTTTTAGCAGCTCCGTGCTGAGGCAGGGGCCAACTTTGACGCCCGGGAATATTCGTGGTCACTAACCCCAGCGATGGTTGCGGCAAAGAATGGCCACGCGGCGGCGCTGCGCTTCCTCCACCAGGCGCAGCTTTGCGCCGCTCTTTGAGGTCACATCCCTCCATCATCCTGTGAGGTTGGTGCCAACCTCTGTGCGTTAGTAAAATACACTAGAGTAAAAATACGATATTAAATACACTATAATGATATACTATCATTGTTTGATAAGACTCCAGCTTTGTAGAGTTTTCCCATGCTCTGGCCGTCAGCTTCGCCAGGCTGCCTAGAGTTACTCCATGTTACCGATAACATATATATATATATATATGTATACATACATACATGTGTATATATATATATATACACATACGTATGTATATATACATATGTATATATATACACATATTACAAGATTTTTCATATTATAACATAGCACAACATACCACAATATAGTGTAATATACTATGATATACTGTAATCATATACTACGATAGGAATAGAGGTACAGGTACGTAGCGAATTCGGGCCTGCGTCTCTGGCGAGGCTGGTGTCAACCTCAGCGTGGCGGGCGAGTTTGGCTTAGCTCCGGCCCATTATGCAGCCGAAAATGGGCAGGTCGAGGCGTTGGAGGCGCTTCGTGAGGCCAGGGCCTGGTTTGGGGTTCAGGGTTTAGGGAGGTTTTCTGTACTCTTGCCTTCAGCTTCGCTGGGCTCCGGTTACTTCCGAGCAATGGAGCATCTCCTGTGAGGCTGGCGTCAACCTCAGTGCGACGGATGAACGAGGCCAGACTCCGGCCCATCTCGCAGCCGCGAAAGGGCACGTCGAGGTGCTGAAAGCACTTCGTGAGGCGAGGGCTGCAGCTTCGTAGAATGCTGCCCTATTGTCGCTCCGTGAGAGTGAACAGAGTTTCTTCCACCATTGGGGTTCGCCAGATCTGCTGTAACCCTAAAAGCCCTAAACCTCCAAACAGAGGGGTTCCAGAGCGGTTTTCGTTTCGACTTAGTGGCTGAGTAGGTAACCTTTAACCTTTTGGGGCTTCTATCATCCTACCATAATTGAAAAGGTTAACCTTTTTTGGGCCAGGGTACTCGGCCCCATAAGTCGAGGCCGGGGTCCGACTGGACGCCGCAACCAGCTCCTTGGGATGGACCCCGGCACACAAAGCCGCCGACTGCGATCAGCCGGAGGTGCTGCGGTTTCTCCACGAGGCTCGCAGTAGAGTGGAAAAAAATTGTATGTTGTAGTATATTATGGTATACATTATAGTATATTATAGTTTGTATTATAGTGTATTATAGCCTATTATAGTCGCTTCTATCATATTAGAGTATATTAGAGTGTGTTGTAGTATGTCGTAGTACATTACAGTCTTCCTTTGGGAAGACAAGTGGGGCCAGGGTCTCCTGTGAGGCTGGCGTCGACCTCGAGGCGATGGACAGGAGTGGCGATAAGGTTTAAAGGTTTAGGGGTCTAGGGGTTTAGGGGTCCAGGGTTGGTTTAGGGGTTTCGGGGTTCAGGGTTTAGCGTCCATTAGGGGTTTAGGGGTTAGGAGAGAGCCCAGCTGCAAAAGGAGTGGCGAGACCCCGGCCCACTTGGCAGCGCAGCGTGGGCACGTCGAGGTGCTGGAGGTGCTTCGTGAGGCCAGCGCTGCAGCTTTGTAGAGTCTGCCTCCTCTCCCACACGCCGACATGGTTAACATTACGTGCCGACATGGCAAAACGAAGTCCTTCGCCGACATGTACAAGACGAGCCTACATGCTAAAAGCCATGCGCCGACATGCAAGAACGAGCTTATAAGGAATTCACAAGGAATGAGATAGAGGGAGGTGGACGAAATTGAAAGTGACAAATTTGTAAAGCGAGCCGCCGACATGCCAAAAACATGCGCCGAAGTGTCAAACACGACATGCCGACATGCCAAAAACCACACGCCGACATACTAACAACGCTTGCCGACATGCCAACAATTACGCGCCGAGATGCGAAAACACGGCTTGTGTGAGGAAACTATAAGGAAGTTGCATATGGAACGAGAGCGGGAGGTGGCGAAATTGAAAGTGACAACTTTGAAAAGCAACCCGCCGACATGCCAAAAGAAACGCGCCAGCATGCCAAGACGCGGCCCCCACGGACATGACAAAAACTACTCGCCGACATGACAAAGCTAGGTGCTGCCGACATGCTAAGAACGCGCGCCGACATGTCAAAAACCCGCGCGGTGCGTCGATAAGTGAGAAACACGCGCCGACATGCCAAAACCACGCGCCGACATGTGAAAAACCCGCGGAGATCATATCTCGGGGTGTACTTTTCTTTCTCGGCGCGCGTTGTTGTCGCGAAGGCGCGCGCGCGCCCCCCTCTCACTTCCTGTACTCTGGCATTCAGCTTATAGACTCAAGGACCTCCTGTTTTGAATCATACATGTGTAGGGGCTTGAATACTTTCCAATATACTATTTTATGGGTTCCTTATTCATTTCTAATTGTCGATTTAATGTACCCCAAGACTGCATTTACTTCCACGAAATGGAGGGAGCCAACTTGGGTCTTCATCTCCTGTGAGGTCGGCATCAACCTCAGTCTGGAAGGGCGAGACTCTGGTGATACGCCGGCTCACTTGGCAGCGGGACGTGGGCAGGTGAAGGTGCTGAAGCTGCTCCGCGAGGCCAGGGGGGCTGCAGCTTATACTAGAATATACTAGAACATACTGACATACTTTCATAATATACCAGAATATACGATAATATACTAAATGTGGCATGGAGCCGTAGAGTGCAACGCAGGGGGGTGCATTTCACAGTTTCACACTGAGAAAAGGCTGGGGTCGACCTCGAGACTCCGAACAAAAATGGTCAGACACCGGCACACCGAGCCGCTGCGCTCGGTGGGCCGGAGGTGCTGCGCTTCCTCCACCAGGCTCTGGAGAGCGCATCTCTGAACCCACTTTTTCGGGTTCGCATCCCTCCATCCCCTGTCAGGTTGGCGTCAACCTCAGTGCGACGGAGGGGCTATTTGGTTCGACGCCGGCCCATGAGGCAGCCAAAATGGGGAAGGCCGAGGCGCTGAAGGTGCTGGAGGAGGCCGGTGCAGCGCTGTAGCGGCCTGCTGTACTCTGGGCTTCAGCTCAGATAAAGGCGTTAATTATTGGCAACCCTTAGTTCGAAACTCCATTGTAAAGTTTGTTCTTCGTTCTTCTGATGGGGTTTATTTGGCCACTATGTCAGCTTAACAGACCCATCCCCTCCTGTGAGGTTGGGGTCAACCTCAGTGCGACGGATGATAATGGCAGGACACCCGCCCACTCAGCAGCCTCATTTGGGAAGGCCGGGGCGCTGAAGGAGCTGGTGGAGGCCGGTGCAGCGCTGTAGCGGCCTGCTGTACTCTGGGCGTCAGCTCAGATAATTATTGGCAACCCTAAGCTCGAAACTCCATTAAAAAGTTTGTTCTTCTGATGGGGGTTTATTTGGCCACTATGTCAGCTTAACAGACCCATCCCCTCCTGTGAGGTTGGGGTCAACCTCAGTGCGACGGATGATAGAGGCTGGACACCAGCCCACTGCGCAGCCGAAAATGGCCATGTTGAGGCGCTGAAGGTGCTGGTGGAGGCCTTTGGGTTCTCTGGGCCTCCTGGGCTTCAGTTCAATTTCAGGATAGGCTGAAACAGGCCACCCTTCAAGGTAGCTCTATGGCTCTATGAGCTCTATGAATTGCATACACACACTCCGATTTTCAAGTTTGCTCGGGATGGACATCCATTTGGCCCACTATGTCAGTTAACAAACCCTAGGGTCCCACTCCCTGCTCCTTCAGCGTGCCGTATACCTCCCAGTTTAGGGTTTAGGGTTCCTTCTGCTAGGTCCTTGTTGTAAGCCCTATACTATACTACTGTAATATAGGGGCCCAAATAAGTACCTATACTATTTTTGTGTTCCTTATTCTAATTATGGTGTAATGGGCCCAAAACCCTATTTTAAATATTGAGGCCCCTAAAATAATCGGATTGTCCTGGTCCTAAACCCTATTCCAATTACCCTAAGCCCTAAACCCTAAACCCTATATTATCGAATTTATAGGCACCCTGGTCCTTCAAGGTTGAAATCTTCGGTGTTAGGGCCCGCACGGAAGCAAGCAAAAGGGCAGCCTCGAACTGCCAGAAGCCTCTTCTTCTTATTTTGGTTCTGATGATGATGATTATCATTATTGGTTCTACTGTGACCATTATTACTGTTGTTAGTTAGTATGAGTACTATTATTGTTATTCATATGACTATTATTATGGTGACGATTATCGCCTAAGAGCTCCTGCTTGCATCAGGGCATCTAAACGCGATTTGCATTGTGTGAGGCGGGAGTGAACCTGCACACGCACGACAGCTGGGGAGGTACCCCGATGCACCGGGCCGCAGCAGGCGGCAAGGTGGACGCTTTACGCGTCCTGGCCGAGGCGCGGGGGCGGGAGGGGGGTGGGTTACGGTTCAGGGTTTAGGGTTTGGGGGGCGTGCGTGTTCTTCGACCTGCCTTTGCGGGCGCCGCCCTTGCTCAGGCTGGCATGGACGTGAATGATGAAGGGCTTGATGGGAGAACGCCGGCCTGGGAGGCTGCCTACTCTGGCAAGCAAGAAGCCCTGAAGTTCCTCCTCGAGGTCAGGGAGGGAAGAGGGGCGGGTTATTCGGGTTTGAGGCGCACCTTTTCAAGCTACCAAGGCTGCTAAAGGGATAAAAGCAGTGGATGTCTCTCTTGCAGCCGGGGAGTCTGTGCTCGTTCTGAGTTCGCGAGGCTGGAGCAGACCTGGAGAAGGCGGACGATTGGGGAAAAACACCGGCCCATGCGGCCGCCATGCATTGCGAGAAGGACGCTTTGCGCTTTCTGATCCAGGCTTGGTGGGCTCTTCGACTTCATCTCCCACTCTCAGCGACCTTATAAACCCGAAAGGCCCTAAACCCGAAACCCTAAACGTTCCTTGATAGCTGCTCAGGCCGGCGTCAACCTCAATAGGAAAGACAAGGACGGAAGCACGCCGGCGGATCGGGCTGCTGGAAGCATGGCCTTTGGGTGCGCCACGGCTCAGGACCTCCTCCTCAAGGTCGGGATTCAGGGTTTAGGGGAGGGTTAAGGGGTTCTCATTGAGTAGGTACCCTGTAACCGGCTAGGGGTTCATCTAACAAAAAACCTTAAACCCATCATTGAAAAAGGTTGTAGCTTTTTTGGGCCTAGGCTACTCAGGTCATGGGGGTTGAGGGTTTAGGGTGAAATTGGCTGCTCCCTACCAGGCCGGGGCCAAACGAACGCTGTGAAACTTGAGGCCGGCCGAAACCCGCCCTGGTTGCGGCAGCCCGGTGGATGTATGGATGCCCCTTTCACCCAAAACCCTAATCCCCTAAACCCTAAACCCTATATTTTGGGGACCCAACAAAGATCAACTTAGTGAACTGCCCATGGAATAATATGGAACCGCACCACGAGGTTTTATGATTGCTTGGGTCCTTGGCGAGCAGGGCGGGGAGCCCGGGTTCTGGCCGAGCCGGAAAATTGGACCTCGAGGGAGTCGGCGCTCAAACCGGGAAGCCTTTACCATACAAGTGGGAGTTTCCGAAAATTAGGGGGTACCTTATTTTGGTGTCCTTACAATAAGGATCCTATTATTTAGGGTACTATATAAGGGTCCCCATTTTTTTCGAAACCCCCAAGTATGCCAAGTAGGTTCTTGTACATTCCAGCCTCCATATCCTTCGGAAGATTTCGAGACTCGAGACTCCTTTCCGGCAATCAGAATACCAACCAATGGTTTTCCTGCTCACCGGTTTAGGGGGTTTAGGGTTTAGGGTTCAGCAGCTCCGGATCGAGCAGTTTCGAATCGAGCTTACAAGGTCGACTTCGAATAATACCCACCCACCTAAAGAATCCCAAAATATTAAGAAAATACAAAGTTTCATTAAACCCTAAGGCCCAAACCCTAGGGCCGAAATCCTAAGGCCTAAACCCTAGGGCCGAAACTAAAAAGCCCAAACCCTAGGGCCGAAACTCTAAGGCCCAAACCCTAAGGCCGAAACCCTAAGGGTTTATAGAAATTGTATAGGGTTTGGGTCCGGAGTTTTGGGGGGTTTTGCCGGGTTTTGCTTTTGCTTTTGTTTTCTGGGCTCCGGGCTGTGGGCTGGTTTTGCCGGGTTTTGCTTTTGCTTTTGTTTTCTGGGCTCCGGGAGGTGGGCTCCNGGTGGGCTCCTGGGCTCTGGTTTGCTCTGGGCTCTGCGGACTGGGTAGTTTTAATAGAGGTTTACTGTTTTTCCCCAGGAGCGGGTTTTGACAGGGCCGTATGTTAGGTTTGACCTGGAACGGGTTTTGAAGGGGTCATGCTCCCAAAACAAACAGACAAAGGGGGAGAAACCTTTGGCAATGCCGAGATCTTTGATCGTCCAGATAGGTAGTAGAAATTGTATAGGGTTTGGGTCCGGCGTTTTGGAAGGTTTTGCTTTTGCTTTTGCTTTCTGGGCTCCGGGCTGTGGGCTTTGGTTTGCTCTGGGCTCTGGTCTTGGCTGGGCTTTGGGCTCTGCGCTCTGGGCTGGGTGGTTTTAATCAAGGTTTGCTGGTTTTCGCCAAGACCGGGTCTCTGGGCTGGGATTGCGGGCCTGGGATTCAAAATAGATGGCAGGCGAGTCCTCTGTCTCGTCTCGTCGGCTTGTGCCTGTGCTGGAAGGCTTGGCACAGGCATCTTGGAGGTCAGTCCTGTTGGCGGCTTGGTTGTGGAAGTTGAGCAGGCAGGTGCGCTGCTGGAGCGGCTCTCTGTCTTTGCCCGCTTCGAAGCAGGGGCACAGCGGCTGCCAGTATCAGAGCATCGCTTAGTCCCCACCAG
>BGNK01002804.1:1719-91012 GCA_003297005.1 Symbiodinium sp. clade A Y106
GGTGAACTACCCAAGGACTCGGTTATCTTCCCTTGGATGATCGAGTACGCAGGGGTGCTCCACACCCTGTTCTCGCAAGAGGACAGCGAGGGCATGACACCGTTTCAGAAGCTGAAAGGGCGGACTTGGCAGATAGCTCTACCAAGTTTCGGAGAAATCGTGGACTATCGCCGCCGGGCGAAAAGCAAGCTTGATGCGCGATGGCAAGAAGGAGTCTACCTAGGACTGCGGCTGACTAGCTCGGAGAAGATTATCGGGACGCCGTCGGGTATGCTGGTGGTACAATCGATCCGAAGAAAGCCAGCAGACAAGCAGTTTAATCTCGAGATGCTGAAGGCTGTTAAAGGAACACCTTGGCAGCCGAATCCTGAGAAGAGTCCGAACGCGGACGCNAGCTCATTTTTGGTCACCGGTGCGTCGGAGACTACTTGTTGAGCTTCCGCCAGAAGCTGGAGAAGGCAGAGACAAGGTTGGACTTCTGAAGCGTTCCTTGTATGGAACCAGAGATGCACTTTCCAATTGGGAAAAGGCCATTAAAGATGCTCTGGAAGGCTTAGGCTTCAAGCAAGGCCGAAGCAATCCCTGTCTGTACTTCCCCCAGGAGAAATCTTTGCGACTCAATGTCCATGGAGATGACTTCACAGTGGTGGGAAGCTACGAAGAGCTCAAGTGGCTAGAGACTGAGCTGGGCAAGGTTTGGACAGTAGAAACAAGAGNCCTAGGCATGTAGACTTGGTTCTGGAGCAGCTGGGTCTGGAGAAGGGAGTCTCTGTGACCACTCCACTTGTCAAGGTCAAAGAAGAGGACATGGATAAGACTCCACTTGGAACTGCTGAAGCAGCTCTGTACCGCTCCATCGCTATGCGGATAGGTTATCTGTCAATGGACAGACCCGACCTGCTGAGAACCGTCCGTGAGCTNCTGCTGAAGCAGCTCTGTACCGCTCCATCGCTATGCGGATAGGTTATCTGTCAATGGACAGACCCGACCTGCTGAGAACCGTCCGTGAGCTAGCGAAAGGACTGAAGGAGCCTCAACAATACCATTGGGGCCTCCTGAAGAGAGCTGCGAGGTATCTCCGAGGTGCTCCTAGACTGGTGCAATTGATTCCGTATCAAGAGCACTTTACGAGCGTCAATGCTTGGTCCGACAGCGACCACGCGGGATGTATCAAGACTAGGAAAAGCACGACTGGAACCGTGATCCAGCTCGGAGAAGCAACGGTGAAAACAGCAGCCAAGGGGCAAGCCGTGATTGCCCTGTCCACAGGGGAAGCAGTACTATGGCTTGATCTCAACTGCATCGACCGCTTTGGGCGAGCAAGCAATGATGGCAGACTGGGGCGTCAAGCTATCTGTCAACATAGCTATGGATGCCAGTGCAGGCATATCCATCNGGCATATCCATCGGCTCGCGGCGAGGGCTAGGAAAGGTCAAGCACATTGACACCTGCTACCTCTGGGTGCAAGAGATAGTGGATCAAGGAAGGATACGCCTGAAGAAGGTCAACACGCAGGACATGCTGGCGGACCTCATGACAAAGCCGTTGGACGGCCAAACTGCAACGAGGTTGCTGGGTCGAATGGGCTACTGCGTCAGGTCTGGGAAGCATGANGCTGGCGGACCTCATGACAAAGCCGTTGGACGGCCAAACTGCAACGAGGTTGCTGGGTCGAATGGGCTACTGCGTCAGGTCTGGGAAGCATGAGCTGGCCTTGGGAAAGGCGTAAAGACTACAAAAAACCCCAAAGACTTGCAGGGAAAAGCAAAGCGTGATCCCTACTCGGGAGGCGTGACTGGACTTGGGGTATAGTTTGGGTATGGGTCTCATGTACAGATGTTTCACAACGACGTAGCCATTTTGGCTCAAGTGCGCGGTTGCTAAAATAGCGTTTCACTTTCCTCTGTTTTTGCTGTCCTCTGCTTTTCCGCTTCTCTCGCTTTTCTGCTTTTCTGTTTCTCTGATTGTCTGTTTCGCTTTATCTTTTTTAAGTTTTTGCTTGCAGCTCTTCCCTGCTTTGATTTTTTTTGCATTTTTTGATTGTTGTGTTTTTGCTTTCCTCTGCTTTGCTTTGCTTTTCTGCTTCTCTGCTTTTCCGCTTCCCTTGCTTCTCTCTTTTCTGCTTTTCTGCTTCTCTGATTGTCTGCTTCGCTTTTCTCTTTTTTAAGTTTTTGCTTGCAGCTCTTCCCTGCTTTGTTTTTTTGTTATTTTTGTGTTTTTGCTTTCCTCTCCTTGTCTGCTTCTCTGTTTTTTCGCTTCTCTTGCTCTGCTTCTCTGCTTGTGTGCTTCGCTTTTCTCTTTCTAAGTTTTGGCTTGCTGCTCTTCCATGCTTTGATTGCTTGATGTTTTTTTCTTGTTGGTTGCTTTCCTCTGCCTTTGCTATCCTTTTGCTTTTCAACTTTTGTGCTTCTCTGCTTCTCGGCTGCTCTGCTTTAACGCTTTGCTTTCGTACTATTAGTATTGCTATTACTATGACTATGACTATTACTATTATGTATCTGAGAATGCCCTTCAAGCTCAGGGCTACAGGTAGTCCTAAACACTTTCAGCAAGCTTACTAAGTAATCCCATAGTTTATCTCGACACCCTAAGACTTGGAGACATCTTGGTTCCTCATGGAGAGGTCCCTCAGAAGGCTTCAGAACATGCAGAAATGCATTTGCATGCGACGACGAGCGGCTCAGTCTGCTTGAAACAGGTTTCTCAGCATGTAGGACTCTGGCATAGATGTTTTGTATATGAGTGGTGCTGAGCCATAAATCGCAGACCCGATTCAAGCTATCCTGTCAGCCTAGCCAAAATCTCAGGACCAGTCCTAAACCCCAAATCGTAAAAACTGAAGCCATTGTCAGTCCTTTGGCCAAGCAATTCTTGTGCTGCTGGCATTTCTCACTCAGCGCCGAAGCGCCATGCCGGGGCAAGCGATGCCCTAGGCATCCGGGTGGGGCCGAGGAAACCGGGGCAGGTTGGGGGGGGCCTCATTGGGTCGGGTCCTACTTACAACAGCGTTCAGGGACTTTCGGGGAGCAACCTAGCTAGCGCCGCCACTCGATTACAGGGTCTCAGATTGTCTGCTTGATCCCACAGTCCGCAAGATCTGCATGCTTCCGAATTCTTCGAAAACAGCCCCTGGCAAAGAAGCACTCGGCGGCTGAACACTTCTTAACAAGCGGGACCTTCCCCCCGTCTCCATCGATAGTTTTTCCATTCATCCTTTAAAACCACGGAGTTCATTGAGCCTATGAGACCCCTGCAAACCCCAATCCCTAGGCCCTGAACCCTCAATCCTACAAGCCTTTTACAGCTGCTTAACCGGGTCTTCTTGCATAGGTTCCAGTTTCAGCATGGCGGATGCGTCGCAGGGATCCGACAACGAGGCTGGTTTGTCTTGGCATGCTTTGCTGTATACTCAATTCTGGTCCTCTCTGTTCAATCGTATTATATCATGTCAAACTATGTTGCTTGTTGTTATGGGTTTTCAGGGATGAGGTTATAATTTACGGGTTTAGCTTCCAGTCTTCTATATATATATATATATACATACATCTATATATATATAGACCTCGAAGCGCACACGCTTCAACACCAGAAATGCCATATCGCATCATGTGTCTGTTCCTGACCTGTATACAAAGAAACTTCTGGGTGTCAAAGGAGTGTGTATCTTCTATTGTGCCGCCTGGCCTCTTGCGCCGTACATGCTCGTCACCATGTCACGATTGACCTCGCCAAAAGGACCATCAAATCTTCGGATGAGGTCCGTTGAGCTCCACTTGTCTGACCATCGCAGTCTGTAGACATTAAAGACGGGCCGCAAATTCCGAAGTCGCAATAGGCCTCCCTGAATATTGCCGCTGTACCTCTTGTCCCTAAACTGTGAGCCTAAACCGTGTAGCCACCTACCTGCGAGGAGGAGACGGAGTACTGTATAGAGGAGGCTGACGATGGCCTCCAGATCGAGGCCCTTTTTTCTTTGCATGGTTGCTGTGATTTTCGAAGGCCGTACCCTTCCGGGGTTCAGGTCTATGTCCACAAGATTACCGAAAGATCTGAGATTCTCTAAAGTTCCATCTTTGCAATTCTCCAGCCGACAGAGACTTTAGGCGTGTTCCGCACAATTCTCTAGAAAGTTCGAACTTTGCTTGAAGCTCGGCGGGGGGCCCTTCCGCTGAGGATCCGACAATCTCGAAGTTTCGGAAACTCCGACACACGTCTGATGGAGAAAGTCCTGTCGTATCCTTATGAGCAAAGCCATAATTCTCTCAATTCAACAGCACTGTAGGATTTTGCTCATCGGCAGTACGGCTCGCGAACGATTTTTTGCTTAGGAAGATGTCAGATCTTTTGGCCAGTCTTCTTCAGGAGGCAACATTACGGGGTGCGCTCGGAACTTCGATTTTGGGGTTCAGAAAGGGGGGTTCGGGTTTCTGTCAGGAAGACGAGGAGGAGAACCCACACTACGACACCCTCGAGCTCCACATTGACGAAGTGCCCCTGGACAGCATGGCAAGACACTCGTAGATGACTCCTCTGAAGTGCTCTGCGCTCTACAACTCGAGCCCGAGTCGCCGAGACCGGCTCTCGAACCTAAACCCCTAAACTTCCTAAAGCCCGCAGGACCCTTGACCGTAAGTACAAAAAGCTGAAAACCCTCAACCCTGAAGCCTTGAGCCCCAAACTGTGAAGGATTTAGACCCTAAACTCTCAGTCCTAACTAGGGCCCTACAGTAGACTACAAGGGATCGACCCGAAACTTAGACTTTTCGATTTTTCGACCTGCAACTTGAAGCCAAATGCTCCAAGTGCCAAGTCTTAGCAGCTGCAGAGCAGTGAGAATGAACTCATAGGCCTACACTCATACCAAACACCCCCCAAAATATTTCCTTCATTCGTGGGCGATTCAACCATATGCCCCAAAGCCCCTAGTCTCATTCATGGGCGCCTGTATCAGGGCCAACAAAGCCTTCCTACTTGCCGAAGCCTTGGGTCGCCAAGGATCGAGGTGTTGGAGGTGAATGCACCAGCCTCAGCTTCCGGAGTTCCGGGGGTTTGGTCTGTGTTTAGGGTAGAAAAGGGTTTAGGGTGATGCCAGGGTTTAAGGTTAGGGTTGTGGGTTTAGGGTCCCTGGGTGGGGTGTTCGAGACTTGGGTTCTGCTTCCGTGTTTGAAGAGAAGTTGAACTTTCCTTTAGGTTGGTATGCACACAGAGAGCCATAATATAGAGCAAGGCACTATGCTGCTTTTCACTTGTTCGTGGGGACACCTATGCCAAAACCCATCAGACTTCAAAAACGTCACACTGGTCCCCGAACCCAAAACAAAGAGGCGGAATGGAGGAGACCCTAATGATTAGGGCACGGTGCTAGGGCAGAGTATAGTCTGACACACACAAGGACTTTCAGGACACACAATCACTAATTCTTCCGACCGCTATACCTAAGCCGAAGCAGAAACACACCGTCCAGGTAGACCCTAAGGTCGACGTACACTTGCGTAGTTAGGTCTGACCCCTCATGATTAGAATGGGGCGTCATAGAGGTTTAAGGTGTAACGGTACATGGACCCTTAGGTAGACCTGCCCAGCCTGCTGGAGAGAGCGAAGTTGATCGCACACTCTCCCTACCGAAATGGAGTAACAAAGCTTGCCCCCACTTCCTGAAACAAGTACTGACTGGACTTATCTTGCACTGAATTCCACCCCGGCCCGCGCATGGCCGCAGAAGCTTCCGAGGAGTATGTCTTTGAAGAGTTGCGACTTGCTCCAGACATCGTGCAAGAGACACAGGAGGCCAGATATTACAGAGCCTTTTGGGTTGGTAGCGGATAAAGCACACATCGAGGAGTCATGTAGCCTAGGAGTTGGGTGTTTTGGGGATTTCGCTCTGGAGCGCCTTTGGTTTTCCTCGGGTCAAATGCGTGTGGCGAGGAGTTCAGATCCAGAACTTCGGGCTTGGGGTCAGCATGTAATGTAAATGTATAGGTTTGAATACCCAAAGGGTCCAAGTAATGGTATAGTACATACTTCGGGGGCCAAAATACCTACTATAATGGTACTTGGAGTAGAAGAAACCTCTAAACCCTGTTCTGATTCTTAAGGCCCCCGTATATTTCTCTCTTTTCAAGGAACTCCTATCCCTTCAGGGTTTAGGGGTTATCGGGCACCCAGAGACCTGGCAGAGGTCTTGATGGAATGGGGGCAGCAGTTGCGCAAAGCAGAACCATGCCCTCGGCCTTCGAGGGTTCTGTCAGCTTTCAAAATGATGGGACGACAGATTTGCTTAGTTTCAGGGTCGATGGGGATGGCCCGAGTCTGGTATCTTCCTGATGCCCGTGCCCTGCCGGGCCATGGAAACCTATGCAACCCTGCACAGCCCCAAAAAATTGACATGCAAAAGATGACGGTTTTCAGCCTGACACCCTATAAGCCCTTGCCTACGCGTAAGCCCTAAAACGCCTGTGAAGTCCAACTCGAAGCCAACTAAATCCCACACTTTAAAGCCCCAAAGCCGAAACCTCGCACCGACGCCCTGCGTTAGATCCAAGCATATGAGGAAAAGTTAGATTCAGATGCAGAAACAACGCATGAGTCTTGAGGTCGAAGATTGAATCCTACACCCTTACTTCCTAGCTTCTCTTCCGTTGCAACCTTGAACCACCTAATCCCCGAAAAGGCACGGAAAGCCTTCCTGAGCCCTCAACCTCAGACCCGCTTCCCAAACACATAAGACCTAGGACGACCCTAAACCCAAAAAGCACAAGGCCCTAAGCCCAGGACGATATGGGAGTTTCCGAAAATAGGGGACCCTAATATAGTACCCTACATAGTAGGATCCTTATTATAAGGTACCCCTAATTTTCGGAAACTCCCATATGATCCCTTACTTTTGGCCTTAGTCCTCAAAGTAGGCATGGCGAACCTTTATTGGCTTGGCCAGCTCACGCGATGCTGCGGGCTCCTCGCCACCGGATATGGGGCTTCGGGTTCTGAGTCTCGGGCTCAGGGTTTCAATTGTGGGCTGAGCCTGGGGTCTGAGGGGGTGCAATCCAAAAAGCCTATTCTAATTATTAAGGTCCCTACATTATGCTTCTGTCTTGCCCTTACACGGCCCGGGGAAGTTTTGAGACGCTGGGGACGAATAGAGGCGGACGGAAGCTGAAAAGATAGAGGAGCGAGGCCCTATGTTGGTTTGGTCTTCTTGTGAAATTCAAGCCAAATCCGGATCCCTCGGGACCGTTCTTGCTGTAATGTATGCGTATCGCAAGGGACTTTGTCGATCCTTACCGAATCCTTCTGGCCACAACCCCGCCTGAGCCGGAAGCCCAACGCCGTACCCCAAACTCTTATGGCCTTACCCAGCCGAGAAACTCCCAATCTGCTCAGGTCAATTTAGGCGTCGGAGTCAATAGTAAATTATACTATGCAGCCAAGCACTAAACCTAAGCAGCTCTTAACACACCTGCGGAAACCCTTCACAACCGATCTATCTATCGAATCTGTCCATCGGTCTGTCTGCCTGTCTATCTATTTGTCTATCCTATTTATCGATCATACCAACCTACGAATCCATCCGATCTCTCTGTATCCGCAGAACGGCCACCTTGGCTGAACCCAAGGCGAAGCGATCTACTCCGCCATCTTCGAGTCTGCCCCAACGCTTCAGGGCCTGTTCAAGACCCCACGGCCGGTGATGGCCGCCTGGCTTGGGGTTCTCAGGATTTTGGGGTCTGGGGCTTTAGGGTTTTAGGGTTTTAGGGTTGTTGGGGTTTGTTGGTTTTGGGGTTTAGGGTTTCAGGGTTGTTGGGGTTTAGGGTTTGAGGTTCAGGGTTTAGGGGGAGAGGGTTTAGGTTTATGGGGGTGTTCTAAGGGCCCTTATGGCTCTGCAGGCTTTAGGGCTGTTGGGAGTGTTTAGAGATTCAATATTTAGGCTAGGGATTTAGTTAGGGCTCAGGGACACAATTCTGGAAAGGCTCTTTGAGGACATGACATGTGGGCTCTCAGACATCATGCTTGGAGGAGGGGTTTAGGGCTTCGGTATGCGCTTTAGGCGCTGCGCTTTCAGGTGTTAGGCTTCGGACGGCTGAAGAAGGGTTTTAGTTTAGGTTTTAGGCTTCGTGCTTCTCGAGAAAGGAAGATTTGGGCTCAGCGTTGAGGGTTCGGGGTTTCGGGTTTAGTAGTTCCATCAGGGTTTAGGGGTTTAGGGTTTAGTGTGGATGCCTTCGGGGCTGGACTATCTCGGTATTTTTTTGAGGAATCACTCGCCCAACCTTTCTTAGGACCCAAATGCAGTCCTCTCTACCTTCGATGGTCTGCATTCAAGGGTTGCCTTCTTTGAGGGTGGACTAGGGGTCTGCTCTGCTCCGGGGGTTTACAGAAGGTGAGAATTGGGGTCTGAATCAGATCGGCGTTCCTTTCTGTGAAGCAAGCTCTGCTCGAACTAGTTGCCCCATAGTGGGAACTGTAGGCTATTCAAGGTCTTCGCTGATTAGCCTTTCGAAGTAGTTCGAAGAGTCGTTCTGGCACTTTGCGTAGCGGTTCAGCTTCGCTTGTGTTTTGAAGCCTGACCGTCTCTCGTTGTGGAGACCTCCGCAGCATTCCGCAGCTAAGGCCATGCGCTTCATGAACGGCTTGCATCTCGGCACCATCAGCGCAAAAACGCTCCCTATAGTGCGATGTATGGCCAAAACCGCAACTCACCGAAACCCGAAAATTACAGACAGAGTGTGAACCGTCTTGTCTCCGAACATGCAGAATGGAGTCCCTTTTCTTTTGGGAGAGTCTTGATGCCATGGTCGAGTCGAGCAAGTCGAATCGGATGCATCATGACCTCCATCAGCTGTAGAGAGGTGCTCGCTGTGCCTTCTGAACATTTGGTAACTTATAGTGTTCTTTAGGATCCCCGATTTCAAGACTAAAGCTTCACCCGGAGATGTTTTTGAAGTTGGACCCACACCTGTGAGAATGAAAGTAGAGCCTCATTCTGGTGCTTGTTTGTTACTGAAGAATACCTGAGGCGGAAGCCTTTGTATTCAGGGTAGTATCTTCTAACATATTGCAGTGGTACCATGGGTTTAGAGGATTGGGAGTTTGGGGATTATATAAGTCATATAGCTTGGGATTGACGACCTTGGCTTCCATGTTTTTAAGTGATGGGTCTCTCTCTCAGATGCTTGCTTCCTTGAGTGGCCCTAAGCCTCGCAGTGGGCACGAGCCCTAGGAACAACATCATCTCGTCGATGTGCCCTGGATGCAAAAACACACCGCAGTGACCAATTGAAGGAAATCGTGAGGTTCGGGGTAAAATCGGCAAACCCTGAACCCTACAGCGGCAAGCCCTAAACCCAAACTCGAAGCACATCAGCTTGGAGTTGAACTTCCCAAAGTCCTACAACCTGCACCCGAACTAAACCGCGGACTTTCTGGGTTTGCGGTTTAGGGCTCAGGGAGACTGGACAGTCAGGCTCTCGATACTGGGATTAAGTGGGGTATGGGATGTGGAGCTTGAGTTAGGAACTGAATGTGGGGTTTGCAGCTCAAGGTTGAGTCAGGCTTTGGGCTTTACAAAAAGCCCGATCCTGCGACCATCCACGACCTTTCAGAGTCTACGTGTGGGGCCGTTGGGCCACATATAGCCAACCTGCAAACCCAAATCCAAGAGGCAGCATCTAAACCCAGGAGCCCGGCACCAAGCCCTAGACGAGGCTTGTTTTAAATCAGAGCCCTCAACCCCAAACAGTCTGTTAACCCTAAACCCCTAAACCCCTAAACCCTAAACCGTCCATGTGATCGTCCCTGCTACTGGAAGGGCCACCATGATCAGCGGGTCGAGAGCAAACCAGACGAGACCCTAAAATCGAAAAAGCCCCAAAAACCGATAAATGGCAAGGCCTACATACTAAATGGAGTTTCCGAAAATTAGGGGGGTACCTTATTTTGGGGTCCTTAAAGTAAGGATCCTACTATTTAGGGTACTATATTAGGGTCCCCTATTTTCGGAAACTCCCAAATCCAAACCGTAAACCCCTGAGCCTAGAAAGTCTTCAACCATTCAACCATGTCAGGAACACATCGTCGGCTCTGAAGGTCATCGTAGAGACACTGGGCTTCCAGCATTTGGACTTGGACGTCACGGTGCCGCGTGGCCTGGCTGCCCGAAGAATCATGAGACCTGGTAGGTAAGGTGTTGCTTACCTTCATGGGGGAACGGGGTGGTATAAGTTAACAGCCTCCCGTCAGCTCTGTTCAGAAATTCTCTAAGGAAGCGGTTTCAACACCAGACCTACGTATTGACAAGTGCATTATTACAAGTCTGGAAGCCCTACGATTCAAGACAGACATTCCGGTTGCGCAAACCTGCAACTGAACTCTAAACCGGAAATCCAAAGGTGAGAAGGGGGGACATACGGATGCCGCAAGTACTATGGGGGCCTTGATAATCAATTACCTATATTAACACTATTCTGGAGGCCCCATTCTGGTTGTCAAGGCCCCTATCTTACGTGCCCACCCAGACATGTGAGTTTCCAAAATTTGGGGGTACCTTACTTTGTATTTTGGGGTCCTTATAACAAGGATCCTACTATTTAGGGTACTTTTTTTGGGCCCCCCATTTTCGAAAACTCCCACTTGGCCCAAGCCTTGCAGAACCTTGGAGCCTAGCGATTCCAGGGCTTTGAACCTCAAAGATTTAAGCCCGAAAGCTTCAGCAGAAGTTCCCAAACTCCAAAGCCTAAAACCGCAAGACCTTTAGAGAACCCCCTGGAGGCCGTTGAGTTTGATGAGACTGTGACTAAATTGAATGCCCAGGAGTGGGCCTTTTCCGCGATGCTGTCGCGGAGCTCTTTGAGCAAGAGCTCCTGAACGAGAACCGTGAATGGTATGTAATTATCTTGGGACGCTAAGTGCAATGTTTGACGCTGTCTTTAGGCCGATTTGGCATCGTAGGGTTGAGACTCTTCGGTGCTTTGGGTCAAGGCCTTCGGGGTTTTCAAGGTTCTGTGCCAAGGCTTTTGGGTTCAGGATGGAGGGTCCTGCGGTTGAGAGCCTCTTAAGCTGACTCGATTGGACGAAACCGGACCATATCATGAGCGCACACTCGCTCACTCACTCACTCACTAAAACACACATACACACACACACGCACACACACACAAACACCCCAGACTTAGTCTCAGATCGCCAAACATTACAGAGGTTTTTTACCTTCCAAGCTGCAAACCTCATGAATCCTCCTTCCCAACACTATGAAATCTCCAAAACCCAGCCTCCGACCCTGAACCCTGAGCCCTCCGAGACCTGAAGCCTGAACCCTGAAGCCGCCTTGTCAAGAGCCCTGAATCCCAAGCCCTCAGCCATGAACCCCCCTTTCGAAGACCTTCGATTCTGAAGCTTTGAGCCTCGGCTAGATGGAAGCACACATGACATGGTGAATATTGTAGATTTTACCATGATTCATATTTTCATCATACAGTGTATATTGTAAGATACATAGATAGACGTTTGCCCAAGGCTGGCGGAGCGATTCAGCTCGAAGGCTCGAAGTGGCTTGAAATCCATCTTCAACTACGTGGGAGGTGCTTTGCGGGGAGTTGGGGCTGAAGGTATATATGGGAGTTTCCGAAAATTTAGGTGTACCTTATTTTGGGGTCCTTATAATAAGGATCCTACTACTATTTGGGGTACTTTATTAGGGTCCCCTATTCTCGGAAATTCCCATATCTCACCTTCGAAGACCCCAAGCCGTTGCGGTCTTATCTAGTTGAGCATGACATTTGCGATGCTCGAGCCTAGTCCTCACCACCCTAAGGGAACCCTATAGCTTAAAGGAGCCCTATAGATCCCTTATCGGCGCAGAGCTGGGCTCAGGACTTCGAGGTTGCAGGGTCTTTCAGGTTCAGGGCGCAGTGCTTCTCTGCCTTTTGGGTTTGGTCGGTGGTGGCGCCCCGAACCATAGGGGCCCTTAGGGGGGTACGGGGGAGGGGGTAGGGGACTATACTTCCTTAAATAGGCCTTATTAGGTCCTTACTATGGGCATTAAGGCCCCCTACCCCCCCTCCGCCTACCCCCCTAAGGGTCCCTATGAGTATACCCTGGCCCTCAGCACTTTTGGCGCATTGTGGTTTGGAAGAGCCGAAATGAGTCTTGTTCGCTGCCTTTCGAAGCGAAAGCTTTTTCTGGACCGCTGGAAGGTGCCTTCATCTTCATCCGACGCGAGTACGCTGGCAGGATTAAGGCCTCGTGTCGGGGGCGAGATCCATTGCTGAATAAACTTTGAGGCTTTCAAGGTTTCAGGCTGTCCGGCTGAGGGGAGGGAGTCGTAATGTTCCGAGATGTCGGAGTGGGGTGCAGCGTGGGATTTAGATCCTTTCGATTTAGTTGTTCTAGTGCTTCGAGGTTTTGAAAGGTGCATGAAATGCCGCCCCGCCCCATGAATTGAACATCTGCGTTCAGAATTTCGATGCCCGAAAATTCCTTCGGCCTTCCAATACCTTCATTAGGGTTTTCAGGGCACAAGAGCACTTGTCCAACTGTGCAGGCCGCCATAATAAGCCCGAAGTCAGGGAAATTTCATATCTCCGACAGACTGTTCGATCCTGGGCGGCTGGCGAAAACTTAGAGCCACACGTAATGCGGAACTCCCACACCCCCCATGCCCAAGACCCCCGATGCCCGACCCCTTAAACTAAACTCCAAACTCCTAAAATCCTAAACCCCCAAACCCCAAAAACCACAAACCCCTGCACCCAAACTAGAACTCCCCAAGACGCCCCAAACGAACCCCTCCGACGTCGGCGAAGAAGCCCTAAAGAGCTCCTCAGGCTGTAGGGTGTTTGGCTTCAGGGCAAAATGCGGGTCAGGGTTGAGGTTAGGGTTTAGGGTTTAGGGTTTAGGGTTGAGGTTAGGGTAGTACTCATTACTCAATCTCCCGCTTGTCAGATCATCGGCAAAAGCTGGCGAACTGCGAACAACAAGGTCGAGGCGTGAAGAAAGGGGTTCAGGCTTTACAGGGTTTGCGGTGTAGAGTCTATCTACATAGTGTCAGGCATCGGGTTCAGGGTGTGCGATCGGATTTGGGATGGGAAGGGGTTTAGGGTTTGGGGTCCAGAATGAAGTGGGAGAACGACGTATACGCTCTACATGCGTGGTCCTTTTCGGGGATCCTGGTGTGTAGGGTTGGGGATGTTACCTTCAGGGTTTCAGGAATCAGGGTTTGGGGGGTTGAGTAGCAGGAGATTGGTGGTTTTGTCGTGGTAGGGTTCTAAAGCCAGGCCGCCTTGTGCTGTCTCGTGGTTTCCTTATACCGAGATACTACAACATTAGGCTTTGATGAATCCCGAAACGAGAAGGATAGAGGTGGCGGATGTTGAATTCTGCAACCAAACCCTAGGACCTAAACCCACAGAACTTGTCCATGGCTTTGTATGTCGAGGATCTCAAGTTGGGGGTCCGCGACCTTGTGGCTTGGCCTGTGGTTGAATGTTTCGCGTCAAAGCCGTCTTCTCACCGAGACGTCTGCGTCCCACACCCTATAAATCCAAGAACCCTGACAACTCCCGGAAGGACCCCACGTGCTCATCATATGCATCACCTTTGAGAAACCCTAAACCCCCAGACCCGTACGAGGGACTGAGATATTGCGGGTCATGCAGGGCAGCGACGATGGCAGCGAAGAAGATGGCCAGACAGGCTCTCGTTGATGGTGACTCATGTGGGGTTGAAGAGTTTCACGCAGTGTTCCCTTCTGGGCCCTTTATTCGATGTTGTATCAGTTACAATGCCCCAACTTTTATTCTTGTTCGCGAGGGCCTCATAGCACTTTCCAATTCTCCTTTACACAGAGTACCCCACACCCTACAGGCGATAGTCCCTGTAGATCCGAAACCAACCCTTACCAAAAATCTTGTAACCTTAACAATCCCCAAGCCGAAAGCCGAATACCCCCTTGTACCCTAGACCTTAATCCCGACAGCAACCCTTCACAAAAAGCATCACAATACAACCATCATCAAGCGTTCTTCAAAAGTCGCCTTATAACAAACCCGAACGAAGAATGAAACCCTTAAATCCGTACATGGAGGCTCGCGTGTTACCTCTCTGAAACCACATGGTAACCCTTGAAGTCAATATTTACACCTTAAGGTTCCCAGTTATCATGTTCTCTCTAAAATAGTAACCTACATAACTACTAGCCTAGACCCGAGTACCAAGTTCTCGGGTTCTTTGAACCCTTAGCGAAAAGAAGAACCTAACTACTGGTCCTGCAAACCCTTAGGGAAAAGAAAGCAGAACCGCAGGGCAGGGTGATGCCACGGCCGGGCTTGGCTTCTCCTTCGAGGAGGCACCGGAGAAGGCCAGCAATCGGGATCTGTTTTTTTCTGTGTCTGTGTGTGTGTGTGTTTGTGTGTTTATGTGTGTTTTGTTTTGTTTTGATGCGGGCGGTGCGGGGTGGTAAGGTTAGGGAGTTTGGGGTATAGTGTTTAGGGTTTGCTCGGGCATAGTTGAGGCTTCAATGAATCCATGGCTGTCCCATGCTAGAGTCTCCTCTTAAGGGTCTGAAGAATAAAGACTGGTAGTACTCTTTCTTGGGGGCATAACGCTCTGCGAAACCCGAGTCCAATTATTCAACAGCCTTTTATAGTAGATTATCGTTGCGCTCTTCTTTCAGTTTTCGGGGGGATTGTGCTTGCCAAGCAATACTTCACGGCGCTGATACTTTGGTTATCACGGCCTCGAAGCCACTGGCTTCCATGGTTTGGTTGGAGGGTCTTCAGTCTCCTCGGGTGCAAATCTGGGCTCTGATTCAGGCGAGAGTGTAGACTGGAGAGTATCCATGCGATGTTCTGCACCCCTTCTCTCAGAATTGCAAAGCCATGAGAATACCTCCTACCACACCTTAAACAGTACAAGGCCGCTCAGATCCTCTCAAACTGTCAAGCTGTAAGCCTTCATCCCCGCACCCAGACCATCACCCTTCAGCCCCGACACCCTGTATTGAAAATCCTCAATCTTCAATCCTGCTGTAAACCGCACACCCAAAACACTAAACCCTTTACCTTAAGCCATAAACCTTCACGCCTACGCCGCAACCCTCTACCCCAGACCATAAGCAACACAGACACAGACACACACAGAGCAAAACTTCTTGGAACCTTAAGTCCCAGTTGCAGCGACAGGCCACCATAACTAGCTCTGGGCTCCTCTGAATGCATATGCGTGGCGGGGTTGTGTTTTCAACTCAGACATCCGGTCTTCCCGGGTGAACTTGTCAGGATGTTTGGCAGAGGTTCGTGTCTTCGGGGTTTTTGATTTTGCCGCCCCTGGGGTCCCTGGGGTTTGGACAATGGATTGACTTGTGGCTGATGCCGGCACAATATCCGATGTCTAGAGTCTCAATTTGGAGTTCACCAGGAGCTTGTTTTGGGTGGAGCAATTCTTGCAGCTTCGGCTCAGGGCGACTTCTGGGACTCCCTCAGAGCTCCGAAGCCTAAAGAAGCATCTCTCCCCCCCCAAGCCTACTGTAGAGGATGGCCGGTGTCCCCTTTATTAACTAACCGTAAGCATGAGTCCATGACTCTAGAGTAGCTCCCTAAAGTAAATCCTTCCAGTGCAAACCCGAATAAGCTTCAAGCCCTGAGCCGAACAACTCCAACCCCGCCACCCCCCTATCCGGAAAGGGCAGCCCGAGATCGGAACCCAAATATGGCACCCTAAATAATAGTATCCTTATTATAAGGACCCCAAAGATAAGGTACCCCGAGTTTTCGGAAACTCCCAGATGGCCGCTAGTTGACGGCTCATGGGTTACTATGTAGCTAGGACGATAATGCATTTCCGTAGAGTCTCGAGCTTAGGGCGAAGGCTCATAAGCCCTAGGCCTGAGACCCTACAAACTGTAAACACCCTAAGGCCTGAAGCTCTAAGACCCAGAGATTCTGAGATCCTAAACTTTAAAACCATAAGACCCTCAACACCATGACCTTTCAAAGCAACCCTAAACCCTAAACCCCAACCCTTACTCGCTTGGAGGATCAGGCAGGTGCAAAAAGGAGCTCCAAAAAAAAAACAACCCTTCAAACCAGGAGCAAGGACGGCGAAGAGCGAGAGGCCCGGGATTCCGACGCAAAGAAGACTATGGACAGCATGAAGGCCTGAGCGCGGCGGTGGGGGGGGGGGGTTGGTTTCAGTGTTGTGGGGAAATCAGACTGTGTTAAATGAGAGAGAGAGAGAGAGGGAGGGAGAGGGAGACGCAGAGACAGAACCCAAACCCTTCCTTTCCGAACCAGGTGCCGACTACCTTCAATGAAATGCAACGCGTCTGCAAGACTTCAAGATCAGCGTGTCCAAGACGGAAACAGCTGTTGGGAGTCAATATAGGGGCCTTACTAGTTAGAATGGGGCTTTGGCAAAGGTATATCCTACTATAAGTCGTAGAATCAAGCCCAGCATTGTTTTGCAAATTATTTAGGCCCGTATAGGAGGGATCTGGTTGGGGAAAGCCACACTGACAGTGTTTCACAAGAGGAACCCTGAATTAAGGCTTCCGAACTCCTACCCCCCTTCAGCGCGGAGTTTAGGGTTTAAATTTCGGGTTTAGGGTTTACCTCTGGTTAGAGTTTACCTTTGGGGTTTGGGGTCCAGGGCCGTTTTAGGTAGTGTTTGGGGTGGGTTCAGGCGGAATCAGAAACAGGTCTTGAGAGGAGGGCCCATACAGGGCCTCGCAGTTTGATTTCGTGGCTTGACCGGTTTGTGGCGTGTTGTTTAGAGCAACATGGTGCTACCACAAGACCGATAGCATCTGGCTTAAGTCCCATAAAATCTGTTTGCATTTTATCTCAGCGCCCTATTGTAATCATTAACACCCATGTATGATAGGATTCAGAATTTGGGAACCGATGGTTGGCAAAGATGATTTGCTGATGCTATGTCTGCCGCAAGACTTACTCTCAAGACGGCCCCTAGCCCCATTAACTTCAGAGGTTGGGTCAATCGGGCTTTTTGGTTTGTGTTGACCCGGCTGTTGTTTATTGCAAGGTGTGGTTTGGGTTTCGCTGGTAGCATATAAGGGTCCCTTACGATTGTTTCTGTTCCGTGCCCTGGCTATAACGTTAAACCCTAACCATGCCCCAGGGAAATGAAAGGCTATATAACCTTAAACCCTAAGCAACAAGTAAGATGGTGAGTGACGAGGTTCCTCTTCAATGCTGCGGTCATGGGCTTCAGCACAAGCCGCCAGACTGAGCCGGCAGGTTCCTTTCCAGTGTGGCATGTATACTGAAACCCTTCTGACCACACACCGGCTCAGATTCATTGTTACCGCCCCTCTTGCTATCAAGCTGTTAGCCTGAAAGATTCAACGACACAACGGTAGAGCTGTAGATATGATCTATGACGCTGCCTTACCAAACCTCGACAAGACAAGCTTTGACCCAGCCCGCAAGACACAGTTGGACGACATTTAGGCTGAATTGGCAGCACGTCTCCATTGGAGTTGTTGCAGTTGGCGGTGTACTTGCTAAGTATGGTGCTGAAAAGTTAGCGGCTCATGATCAGCAAGAACCCAGTGCTTGTAGTCTTTATTAGGCCGCAGATGCCAAGCTCCTCTGAGGCACCTGGATGCAGATGGTCCTGGAGCAGTTCGGTGCCATCGTCAGCAACGCAGCCCGCCATGACAGTTTTTTAAGCATAGCATACTCCAACGCCCTGTTCCGATAGATGGTTGTAAGGCCCCGAAAGTAACTTTTCGTCTGGGTTTCTGTCTCTCGATAGTACAGTGTAATGTTCTAGTTCATCATCTTCTCTTGCACGCAGAGCCTGAAGCAGTATAGAACATGTTCTACTGGTTTTGGACGAACAGAGGACGAATAGGTAGAGATTCGCAGGTTTTTGGATGAGGAAACAGGGGTAAGATGAAGGGCTACAGTGGGAAACGCGGGATCTGGCCGGTTCTCAAGACTTGATTACACGCCCGACACAGTTTCCTCCCGTGCATGGAGCAGCATAGGTGACTACATCCTGAATAGTCCAGGGTTTCCTTGAAGGTTTAGGCTTTGGGGCTTATGGCTCTATTGGTTATGAGTTGCTCTGCAGCCTCCACTCTGCGATTTCTGCCTCAAACATGAGCTTGCAAGCCTGTTCACGTGTGCCTTGCCGGGGCATTGTGTTGCCATAGGTGAGAGGTCCGTGTCAAACTGACAGTAGCTCATTCCCGATGAGAGCGATTCCTTATCTATGTTCAGACGAACTGAAGATTGCACAGCACGAGGCCTGTTTTGCTGGCCAGCTGAGCACTACTGAATTATTGAGCCTCCGATCACTTGACTTTCGATGCCTACCCATTTCCCTGCAAAGCTTTTTTCCAGAGGTTGCCAACTCCTACCGCTTGCAAGAGGAGTCTTCTCGAAGGGCTTCACATCCAGGGCTCAAGGTTTGTAGTGAGACCTCATGTTTAGAAGCATCGGCGTTGGACATCGGGAGACGGTTGTGGGTGTTGCTGTTCGGGTACCTTGTGGCTGGAGTGTGGGACGTCCTACAGGAATTCCCACTGCTAGTTAAGGGGTACTTCCGAAGCCCGAGGCCCTACGCGGACTAATAACACCACGCTGCTGTGCTTCTGTAGTATGAAAGCTTGTTGAACCCCATGGCCCCACCAGGCTCGCCAAGTTCAGCAATGCTTTGAGTTTCGGGCTCGGGTTCCTAGTTCTGAAAACCTCTCCACTCTCAACTCAAGCCCTAAGCCCTTAACCCTCGAGCCGCTACTCCTACCCTGAGTCTAAGCAGTAAACCCTGAATCCAAACCCTAAACCCTGAACCCTACACCCCTAAACCCCTAAACCCTAACCGTAAACCCTAAACCCTAAACCCCTAAACCCCTATGCACCCTAAACCCGAACCCTAAACCCTGAGTCTAATCGATATCTGAACCCTGGATCCTCCGCTCTCAGTCAGCCTCAGCATGAGAGGAGTGTGATATCCTGGCACTGCGGCTTGCAAAGCTACCGGGCTAAAATGTATACTATACAAGAAAGTGCAACAATCTGATAAAATCTCATCTAATCTAATCTCATCACTAACTCATCTAATATAGTAGAATATAATGCTACAGCTTAAGCAAATATGTATATACATATATACACGTGTACATATACTTACATACATACATACGGCCGGAGGAAAGAGGCGGGGGGGTTGTTGAAGAATTCTGGTTTCGTACGGCTCTTTTCGTGCACCATAAGAGCTTAGGAACTGTTCGATTTGTTATCTCCTTAGCGGCCTGCAGGAATACTAATCCACCCCAAGCAAGCCTTATTCTAATGATCAAGCCCCCTATGTGACATCCGCCGAACCTGATTTTCCACAAAAACTACTTGAGCTCAGGAGGCACATCAGTGCAGGGTAGGGTTAACCCAAAGCTTGGCACGCCCATGTTTAAGCTTACCTTGACCTAGCATTACCTACATCCCAAAGCTCATCAACAAACAAACTCAAGCATGTTCGCACATACATGCAAGCACACACACACACACCACAAGGCACAAGGGCCAGAAGATCTATCTCAACGAGTTCAAAGCCGTGATGCTGGCAGCGCTCCGCTCGCTGGTCGGCCGCCGCAATTGAGAATCAAGGAATAACCACGGGATCCCAATGGGTTTAGGGTCTAAGTACCGATAAAGTAGATATCATCTTTGGTCTTAGCAGCAGTATCCACGATATATATATATATATATAGGACCCAGAGGTATGTACAATGTAGAAATTTTGGCCTTAAGCGTATATACCGTGCTCAGGGGGTTGATGCGTGGTCGCGGCTCTAGCAATTAGAACTGGCCTCGGGCGGTGGGGATTTAGGGGTTTAGGGTTTAGGGTTAGGGTTTTGGGGTTTAGGGTTTAGGGTGTATATCACAGCATAATTTTCTGGGAACTGTCAAGAGAATTAATTTTCAAGGGATCCCAACGTGTTTGGACTTCGAATTTGGTGTCACACTTGAGAATGTTGGCTTTGCTCATTTGGGAATGTTTGTTAGTTTTGCTCATCAGCACGGGTCAAGGCTGCACATCAGTCCTAACGGTGGCCCGAGCCCCGCTTGGAAGACTTCGATCTTGAGTTCCCTCGGTCACACAGTTTCGAAACACCAGTCCAGAAGATATGTTGACCCGAAATGCCTGAATGTATGTATGAATATAGCAAATTTTACTGCCACAAAAGACGACCGTGTGTAGATACCTTGGTCCTAAGGTACTCATGCTTCTTGGATTGTCTTAGATAAGTTGGCACAAAAAGTTTACACGACAATGGCACTTAGACCCTGTGGGGTCCTCAATTCCATGTGTTTGGGACAGAACCACAGAAACACATCTCGAGGTTTGGTTCTTTCCCTGTTTTCTAGTAGCGGGCTGGCTGTTTCTTGGGTAAAAATGGGTTTCATCACGGTTCCAATATGGCTTCATGGCTTTGATAAGCAGACTCCAGTTTTGAAGGTATATCATAGTGCAGCTGCTCATAGCTATATATGTTCTTGAAGGTCTACGTCACCTATATTTTGTGTGGTCTGCCTGGGCTCCGCTGAAAAGTGTAAAGCATGGGGACTGCACAGACTTTTGGTAGTTCCATGAAACCCTCAAGCTCTCACCCCGGCAGCAAGCTACCCTCATGGGATTCATGTAAACCTTCAGCCCCAAACCCGGAACCCTAAGCCCTAAGCCCTGAACCATGTCCTAAAGGCACCCTACTGTCACAGTGAGCCAGTTTTCCAAAAAGCTCCCGCCGGTCCTTCAGCCCTCTCCTCGAGACGGACATGCCCATGAACACCGCCTCAGGGTTTCAGGATTCAGGATGGATTTCGGGCTTAGGGTGTTAGGGAAAATCCTACAAACCGTGCGCCAGGCCCTGAAGCCGCAACCCTGCCCCCTATGTACCCAAAGCATGTCGAATTCAGCCAGGTGCCCCGGGAGTGGAGCTCAGAGCACGAAGTGGCATGGTGCTGGCTTTGGGAGAATGTAGCCGCATGGCTTTGGGGAAGATGGTGGAGGTAGGGGAAGGGTCAAGGGCCACGGGTTTATGGTGGAACGGTGGCTGATAAGCTTGGCTTAAGGGTGAGTGGAGTTTATCAGAAAGAAGACGGTGTTAGTAGAAGAACTCTTATGAAGACACCCAATTTCGCAAACTTAAGTTCAACACACCCACAGTTTACTTCTCGCTGGGAGGAGCTGGTTCCCTACAGTCTCCAACTCCCGACCCCGAACTTCAAACCTCCACCCCCATAACCCTCACCTCCACGAACCTTCGACCCCAAACCATAACCTCTAAATCTCGAGACTCCCAAGCCATATCTAAATCTCGAAAACCCCCCCGTAATTTGCCAACAAAAAGCCTCCAAAGCACCTGAACTAGGTAGGGCTTTGGGACATTTTATATTTTCCCTTATTGGGCTTAAGAGGATCTTATTTACTAGTATTTTTCAACAGTTTTAGCAGCCCTACCTAGTAAATTCCGAAACCCTAAACCCTAAACCCTTAAATTCCGAGACCCTAAACGATCTCTCAGCCTCATCCCCGGCTTTTAAAAAGCTCCACCTAGTGAAACCTGGTAGCTCCTAGGAGCGGCTTTTGCTTGGTTCAACTTTGTGTACGTGACATCACCACGAAGATGGTGCCACAAAGGGTTCCAAGACAGCAACGTAGAACGAATATACAAATAAAAGGGTGGCGGTAGAAAAAGTGTCAGCAGCATAAGCGAAGGCTGCAGTAGGCGGTGGCGGCTCAGCATCATTGCCACGAAAGTATACATCACAGTACAAATGCGCAACAGCATCGCATAAAATCCAGCTCCTAAGACGGCGTGACAGGCCTGAAACTCTTCATAGATGTTGCACGCACTGCAGCGCCAAAATGGCGCCCACTCGAAAAGCTTGTTGTCGCCAAACTCAAAAGCTGCTGATAGTTGTCTAAGACAGTGGCAGCATTCGCAAAAGGAGTAAAATGACCAAAGAGCCACTGTGCTGTAAACCTCCGCTTGGACCTGCACCTGAAAAAGCCACGCAGAGAGAAAACGGAGCAAGGAGCGGCTGTTGCGACAGACCGTCGGAAAGCCGACAGTCCAGGCAGGAGAAGGGATTCTAAGGTTTAGTTTTTGTTTTAGGGTTTAGGGGCCGAGACCTCTTATGTCTGGGTGGGCAATTAATCAGAATAAGGTGTTGGGGCCCAGGGTTTAGGGGAACTGAATTTATAAGGTACCATAAGGTTTAGTGTTTATAGGGTTTAGGGGAACTGAATTTATAAGGTACCATAATAGGGATCTATAAGGGTTCCTATGAGGGTTCTTCCAGGCAAGGGAAGGGATTAAAAGGTAGTATAGGGGCCTCAATAATAAGAATAGGGTTTTGGTGCCCATTTTACTATAAATATATTAAGGAACCCCCAAAATAGTATGGGACTTAAGGGTTAAAGGGTTTAGGGGTTCAGGGATTAGGGCGAAGGAATTTGGGGTCTAGTTCTCACGGCCTACAAGGGCCTTCAATCAGGGTTTTGGGCTCGAAATTATACTAAGTGCTTTGAGGTGGCCAAGACACTGGCAGTGTTGGTAGTATCACGCCTCGCAGGGGCATCACGCGTCGCTGCTATCGTCACTGTAGACGAGATAGTTTCAACAGCTTGCAGGAATCTCTGTTAAGCTAACATGATAGGAAATAATGAGTAGACAAAGAAACAAATGCGCATGTACGCTCTTGTGCATTTGTATGCATACAATCTACGTATATGTATATATATATATATACATATACATATACATATACATATACATATATATATATATGTACATGTGATTCACAGCATCCTCTCCTCATTGCGGTAACTTAATTTGGACAAGTTCAATACTGAAATCCAAATTTGAAAAAAAATGAGAGATTTTGGGCTGTGAGAGTTTCGCGGGGGGCCTAGGGAGTTGAAGCAGAGATGTATGCTGGGCTGTGGTGTGTTTTGGGGTCTAATTATGGGAGTCTTTTGTGTTTGGGAGTTTGGACTGGAGAGGTTCGACCCCACCAATGACCAGACATCCTCCCTTAATGAGGATCGTACGTACAATATCACCCTCAACTAGAAAACCCATGTGCCATAAACCCTTCATCCCTTGAACCCCGGGGCATTAATCCAAGTCCTAAAAGACCCTAAACACAGGGCATTAACTCGACAACCTTGAACCCATCTACGGTCCCAAAATATCTTGAAAGCGCCCTCGCGAGCCAGAGCCTTTATCCTGTCAAGAAAGGCCGTCTGAAAACAAGGTTCAGAGACCCCAGACCCCACTCCAAACCCTGAAGCCCCAAACCTTCAACCGCCAACCCTCAACATGAATCCCTACGCCCTAAGCCACACAGCGCCCGACCCCCGAGAGATCTGACGAGGCACGAAGCCTCGAGCGATTCATCCGAAGCCTCACCGACGAGGCAACATTGACGGTTCTGGGCTTACATGTCTTGTGGTTTAGGGCTTATGTAGAAGGTTCAAGGTTTAGGTTTAGCTCTTAGGTCTTAGGTGTCCTTTACCAGGGTTTGAGACGGGCGTGGAAGAGATTTATATAGTAAGGCAATCGTGACTCCAAGTTTTCTCCTCAGCAAGCAACCCTCTGGAAGGCCTATAGGTCAACTCCTTCTTTGGGTTTTGAGGTTTATGGGTGGAGCTTTAGGTATAGGGTCGAGGGAAAGCCGGCGACTAAACCCCTAATGCAGAAAACCTAAACCTGAAAGTCCCAGCTTGGGTGTAGGGTGTGGGGTTTTGGGGGACCCTGAACCCTAAACGAACGACAAACCGGAGAGCCCCAACACCCGAGCTTGACCAACCTTATTCCATCTTATTCCCCAGAGTTTCCTGATCAATTGTAGCACAATTAAACTAGAAAACAATAGTCTAAGTGACAAGGCCCCTCTATTGGAAGCCTGAATCCGCAAAGCCCTAAAGTCTTTGCCAGCCACGTAAGAAAGCCAAGAGATACATACACTTCATCCCGGGTTACGCAAAGGTTTTTTTATAGTTTTCTGATAAGGGGCCTCATCAGTGTCTTACATAGGCATCCTGCATTGAGAACCTCGGAAGCCCTCACCTCCCAACCCTTCCTTGAGAACCCTAACCCTCAAACCCTACACACCTGGACCCTAAAACCTAAACCCCTAAATCTTCTCTTCCAGGCACTGACAAAGCTCCGAAGCCAAGTCTACGAGCGGTTCTTCCAAGTAGCCCCTGCAGGCAGCTTGGGATTCTGCAGTTGTTGCTGGTACGGGCGTCGTACCGTGTTTATCGTTTGTTGCTGTGCTATTGACGTCGTGTTGCGTATCTTTGTGTGCGTGTGTGTGTGCGCGCGCGTGTGTGTGTGTGTGTGTAGAGGGGTTTCGGTTTCAACATTTAGGGGCCAGCAGATTGTCTGAAGGTTTGCAGCTTAGTGTACGTGGTCATGACTGGTTCCCTCGGCCTACGCCCCTTCGAAACCCTGTACACCTCGAGTGCATGTCCTAAGCCCTAAGCACCATCATGGCTGCACCATATAGTGCTGTACTACGATACAACAACATATTTTTAATACTATAGTATACTATAGCATACTATAACATAGTATACCCTGCTATACGTAGTGCTGTCTGAGTTCTTGAAGCGACTCACAAATCGTTTGAAGGATCTTGAGGTTGATCGGCATCCTACGCTGAGGTAAGGCATTGGGAGATTGGAAAGTCTGGGCATAAGCACCTGAACCAGCGGCACATTAGCTTGGCTCCTGTCTGCGCTGGGGTCGAAAACTGGAGGTGGTCTCTTAGCCTATAATCTGAAACCCGAAGCTTGAAGCTTACACCCTAGAAGGCAGGGAGGTGTAGGCCGAAACCCGAATACTTCTAGAAAAACTCTACTGGGCAAACCCTATTACCTTCAACCCTGTTGGCGGCCCCGACTTCTTGAATCCAGAAGAGCTGCGGCCCTTCGGATCTTCCTTTGCTCCGTAAACAGACCATTATGGGACGCCCTGAGGGCTTCAACGCAGAGTTAATACTTTCAGGCCTTGGGATTTCATGTGGGCTTGGTGGGCGGAGGCTAAAGACGTGGGGCATGAAGATCAGATTTGGGCAGTAGATCCTGCTGCCTCCGTCATGACGAGGTCAGGACCATTTCAAGCAGTCCACCTCCCGCTTGCACTTCATTGCGGATAAGGTTGCCACCCAGTGGCACATGCCTGGATCTGCGTAAGCTCTGGACGTGAACATGGAGGTGTTGGATAGGATAAGTCCAGTGTCCAGTGTGAAGAGTTGCATCCTGCTTCAAGCATCCCTAGACATCCTGTTTTGACTATGTACATTGTTGAGGCCGCTGTGGGTTGTTTATTGATTATGCGGGAGTGGACATATCTGACGAATATGCCAAGTTCATGTTTGAGAGGTGGAGTGGATGAGAAAACAAACAGAGAGCGACAATGTTTAGCACTTCCTGTTCCAGTCCATCCCTATCAAAAAACGTTGCCAAAAATTAGGTTACACCATAAACCCCAATCCCTAAACGCTAAACCCTACAACCCTACAATACACCATCAACACTAGAAAACCTTCATAGAACCCTTTGTGAAACCTTGTTGCCACTTAAACCACCGACACCCTAAGCCCCAGCAGCCCTGATCCAAGCCGTAGCACAGCTATCCGAGTTCGAGATGACCTTGGAGATCTACCACGAGCCCAGGAGGATTTGCGAGGGAAGTCTTAGCAATACCATGGTGAAAGGCCCAAACCTTAAATCCCAAACCCTAAACTTAAACTTTAAACCGAAAGGGGCCCTGAAAGAAAGACATCAAGACACTAGAACAGAGGTCTGGTTCCTAAGTACCGCTTTCATTCTGTGCATCCAGCTGATACCAAACCCCTGGACCTTCCAATCTGTTTGATGTAGGAGCCCTAATGATGAATAGAGTTTTGGGGTATATTATGCTACCCCGGAATAGTCTTGGTAATTATTTAGGCACCTGCGTTGGGCTTCGGCTTTGCACCTGCGTGTTCTGGCGCTTAGCAATAGCCCTCCCCCCCTCCTGCGGGGCAGAACTCCTAGAAATCCTATCCAAGCCCCGGAGGATCGTTGTAAAGTCCATGTCAAATCCTTGTAACACCCCCCTGATCCCTGCCAAGATCTCCAGCTCAACTTGCTTCTGTGAGGATGGTTGAAGACATTTCGGCGCTGGGGCTTCGGCATGTGGGCTACGCCATTCCGACGGAGCTGCGCGGGGGAGAGGTTTGGGGGCGAGAGTGGTGGCTTTGAGTCTGCTGCTTTTTTGGCCCTGTATGCTCAAGACCCCTCCTCCTAGTAAGAAAATGACTTCGGAGCCTTGTGACTGTTAGGTTTGAGGTTTTGGTGCTGTTAGGGTTTAAGTCCAAGTTCAGGGTCCAGAGTGAGTCGAGAAGAAGGTGCCCTAACACGCCAAAGTAGCCCTTCAGTGTGTAGAGATTCATGTCGAGCAGGATGGAGTCATGACCTTTGAAACGACTACACCGGAGCCCCGAGACCTTAAACCCTAGACCCAAGATCCTCAAGCCAACACCACGTGGGCCAGGAGCTTTTTGCGCCTTTTGTCTCTTGCTTTGTGGAGTCCGATCCCTTGCAGCAGAGACATTGTTTTGCAGGGCAGGGATTAGAAGTTTAAGGTATAAGAGCATCCTGGGGTCAAGGGCTTTAGGGCTTAACCCATAGAATCCCCCAGCCGCAAAGAAGTCCTAGGAATCAACACGGTGTTTTGCGCTAACACTCGGCCCCGCAAAGTCAAGAGCCCTTCTGATGGGTTCTCTCCAACAAGGGCCGGCAATCAACCAAACAACCCTCAACACTAGTCACTAGAATACCCTTCTGGACCCCTTACATGCATGAACCCTCAAAGGAAGCAGAAAAGCAGGCTGTCACTAAAACCTTACAAGGCAATTACTCAGCTCGATGCGTGACCCATAACCAGTGCCAGCCCCGGAAGCCACAAAAGGGAACTAGAAGCCCGAAAAGGCCAGTACGATTCCTTGCAAAGGCCTGTAGATTCATCGCAAACGAGCCTTTTTCAGGAAAGCCCCCCCCCTCCCATGTGGGTGGTTGTCAAAATTATGGTCCCGCTTTGGGTCCTTAATATAATACGGCACCTCATATTTAGGGTACCCAATGAGGGACCATAATTTTGCCAACTACCCATGTGTATTCCAAGGTCAATCAGGTGACATCCGACGAGGTCGTCCAAGAAGCTTTCCGCTGGTCGCTGACATTGACCCCTGGCTAAACTGGGTTTTAGGATTTTTAGGGTTTTTCGGGAATTCGGGTCGCCGAAATACGCCTTCAGAGCTTTAGGGTTCTGGTTCTGGAATTTACGATTTAGCATTTTCGGTTTGGCGTTTCTGGATTTGGGCTGTTATGGTGCCGGTCCAGTTTATACAGGAGCTACCTACGCTTGATCACAAAACCCTTGCTTTTCGGAGCCTTGATAAGTCGCATCGTCAACTCCACACCCAAACTGAAGACACACCTTCCCTAAACCATCCTACACCCTACGAGTACGAAGGGTGCTGTCGGCTGTGCATGCAGCTCCTTTACTTAAACAAACACTATGGGAAGACAAGGTGCGTCCCTAAACCCCAAACACTGCACTTCAGAGGATCTCCAAGATGTTGGTGCGGACCATACTGGAGGGCTCCACCGTCGTGATGAAGGTCTCTTTGGGAGTTTAGGGTCTACGGGGTCGGGGCGGGGTTTAGGTTTCCACTTATATAGGTGTAGTAGGACAGAGATGGCCAGCTGCCAGCTTTGGGTATCCGAAAACAAGAAAACAGTTGTTGCTGGTTTCTACTCTTCCAGGTGTTTGTTTGTTGGCTTCTTCGTCGTTTACCGAGTTACAGACTCTCAGCGTTTAGAGTTTAGGGTTGCGTTGTTCGGGTTACAAACAGAGCGGTTTAGGATGCAATTATAGAGGCCTGAAAATCATTCGTAGTGCGATTTATCAGGTATCGTCGATACAGTCAGCGTGTAGCGCTTAGGGTGTGGCACCTTGCTGTCGGGGGATGTGGCTGAAACATCTCGGATCAACTGCGATGCCGTCTTTGAGACCTCCTGCAGCTTTAGGAGTTTAGTTTGTGGTATGTTGTAATGTTAGCGGCTGAGGATTATTTCTTTGGTTCAGACCTCTAGGATTGCTGCATGCGAATCCTGAACTCAGTACACAAAAGCTGCTTTCTGATCCTACCCATCCGGCTGCGTACTCGTACAGTTCTGCTATCTACTTTCCGAGCAGATGCCAAGCAACCTTGAGAATCTCTCAACCGTGGGTATCCTCCGATGGTTGTACTCCGGTATTTCGCGAATGTGATAGCTGTCTTCGACACTTTATCATTTCGATATCAAGTCGGAGGCGAAAACCCTCAAATCAAAAAGTCTTGAAACCTTACACTTGGAAAACCCTGAAGCCTAAAACCCGGCTACAGCCCTTAAAAAGGAGCCCTTAAAGACAAAATAAGGCCTGCTACAGTCCTTATAGAACCCCAGCATCCCGAAACCCCTCTCCCCACTTTGGCCAGGCAGTCAATGCCAACTCTGAGCAGAAGCTCCGAAAGGCCGGAGCGGAACTGTAATATAGGGGCCTTAATAATTAAGGGTCCTTATAAATTCCATATTAGGGTTTATAGTAGGAACCTACTAAAAAGGTAGGGTTTGGTAGTTTACCTACTACAGTATTTTTTTGGGGGGTCCCTGGTTATAATTATAGTATAATGGGAACCCAAAGGCCCCTATAATTTATAAAGCAGAAGACAGGATGTTGGAACATCATTATCCTCATCGCCTTAAAGTTAAAGTATAGGAAATCCCAGCACTTATCATCCTAAATCTGAGTTCCAACTTTCTGGGGTTCACTTTCTTGGGCTTATACATTTGGGTTGTCTCCAATTACCCTCATGCCACCCTTGTAACTTTGACTTCTTCGTTTAAATTTGTGGACCTCCTTGAGTCCTGTAGGACTGGTGGGTTTTGGCACCTTACAGTACCAGTTTATTACTATTACTATCATTATCATTGTTATGATCATCATTACTACTACTATTACTGCTATGGTTATTCTTATGATTGTCAGGGATCTCCTTACGGTGCTGTAAGGTTGTAGGGGCTGGTACTTTCAAGGCTTGTAGGGTTAAGGATTAAGGCACATGTTGTAGTCAATATCCGTAGCCTCAAACCCCATTATTCCCAAAAAGCCCTAAGTACTAATTACCAGCCCTAAGTACTAATTACATGTTTCTATGTGGGGAATCATGAATCATTACACTAAATTAGTATGATGGTTTGGAACGTATCCCCCATAACAGCACCTAGAACCTTTTGGGACTACGAAGCAACGAATGCATCGGCATTGCGAGCTTCAGGGCTTCTGTTCGACGGAAACTGCAACGTCCCGAACCCTAAACGCATGATCGGGTGAGAACCCTCTTCGAACCCCTTTAGATCCTGTTTAGACCTCTTTTTAAACCCTTACTCTGTTTGAGTCGCTTGTGGGGCCAAAAATCCGCGAAGGCCATTGCCATAGCTCCCCGGGCGCAACGCAGCGCCACATGGCGCCGGAAGATTTAGGGGTTTGTCTCCGATTTAGGATTCAGAGCGATCTGCAGCCTGCAGCCCCCAACAACCTACGTTTTGAGGATTGCTCTTTCTGCTTTCCTGAAGAAGCCCTTGAGCAAGTAGGTTGTGGGGCCTGCGCCTAGAAGCTTCGCTTACAGCGAACTACTACAGCAAGCTAGAAGTTGAAACAATTTAACATGGGCTGACCGGTTACGAGATCTTGAGTGGTTTGGGGAAACGAAGTTCCAACTCTCTTGCAGACTTACCCAGGCCCGAAACCCTGATCTTCAAGCCTTTACCAACCCGAGCAGGGTTGCTGCGTTCAGTCTTGCATAATCACATAGAGACTACAAAGGAGACTATTTCTAGTTATTCAGAGCTTTATTGCATCGGGCCCCTACCCTTCTCTCATCTTCTGCCGCCCTACTACTTGCGCTGAGAGTCCCAATACCGGTGCAGCTTCCCCAGCCTGAACCCACCGCAAGACTTGCACCTGAAAAATTAAACCTTAAACCCTAAACCCTAAAACTGAATTTTGAACCTACCTTATAAGCCACTGAACCCAAAAGGTATGGCTCCTGAATATCACCGTGGGCTCCCAGTCCATTTCGCCCTTGGACTGGGCACTGCAGAGCGGCTCACTGAAGACAGCGAAGGCCATGGAGCTTAGCTAAAGCTAGGTAGGGCTTTAGGACATTTTATATTTTCCTTATTGGGCTTAAAAGGATCTTAATTACTAATATTTTTCAGAAGCTTTAAAAGCCCCACCTAGTAAAGGCTTTGTACTTGTTTACCATGACTGTTTGTTGAAGTTGTTGTTGTTTTTAATGGGTGGGGGGGTGCTTTAGGGCTGAATCTGTGCTTTATTCTTGGGTCTGAGTAATTCATAGCTTTGGTCCGAAGGGCCTTCAATTTATTTCAAATATTCATTCGCCTAGCACTCTATACCCCTAATTTATATAGTCATTTTGTCAGCCATGAAATCGTAATCCTAAAGAACGGATCGAAGAGTGGGTTGAAATCCAAGAAAGCATCATGCGCGACATTTAGCCCGACACTCCAAACCCAAAAGGGTTCAGTCGACGGCCTAGGGTGGAGAAAGGCATGGGCCCAACCGCCTGCTCTGGCGAAAGCCTGCGGTATTGGGGATCTCTATTGTGTTCCTGTTGAGAAGAGCCCTGAAACCCCCGAAACCCAACGCCTAGAAGCCCTAAAGCGCCGACCCGCGTCGAATGATGTTCTTCCCCGCAAGAGAAACGAGGCCATGCTCCAAGATCTTCTAACCATCCGAGCCGACCGTTGCGACCTAAGTCGATCTGTGGCTCCTCGTTGTCTTGTAGGTTAGGGCTCATAAGGTTTCGCGTGTGAGGGGTTTTAGGGTTTATGAGGGGCTGGTTTTGTCGGCCCGAGGCTGTCGGGAAGGGCGCATGGTTTACAGTTGTGCGTTGTACCAAGCCACCCTGAAGCGTAATTAACCCACATTTGCATGAAGTCGAACAAGGTCTTCAGTGAGACTTAGGCGTGGGATCACCCTGCACATGAAGGGAGCCTTGCACAGGAATCTGCTAGTGACTGCTATGTACTATTGGGCCGGCCAAAGTCATTAAGATAAAGCCTCATACTTGATGATTAGAGTTGTCTGCAATACTAGTCATTGCCATAGTTGCGAGACTTCTGTTTACCCAGGTGACAACTATTTCTACGGCTGTGACGAGCTCTTCAGTCGTCACCCGGACCCTGCAGGGATTCAGCTGTCGGGCCTCGTCCGAATCCTCGCGTGACCCAGAGCCTCCAAAACCCCTTAACGAAGGAATATACCTTAAATCATAAAAGGGATCCTATTATCATTTAAGGTATATTCCTTAATTAAGGGGTTTTGGAGGCTCTGGGAACCCTGAAAGCCATGGAGGCTGTCGGGCATTTGCTTCTGCAGCTTGAGGCTGTCGGGTGTTGGTTCTGTGGTGTCCAGCGTTTGCCAGCGAGCCTATCGCGCCACCCATCTAGGACATCATCAAGCGCGTCGTTGACTCGGAACACCTCACTGTGCTGCTAGACGGTCTGCCGCTGCATCTGCAACTACTGTGTAACACGAGGCCCCCTCTCTCAAAGGGTTTGGCAGTGGTGGTTGGTGGAAAATTGGCACTTTAAACATGTCGGCTCATGGCTGGTCGGTTCACCTTCAGTCAAGCCTTTCATGCCCAGAAGCCCCAAGACCCCAACTAGACCCTGGCCCTAGCACTAACCCTGAAGCTGACGACTATCCGAAACGATGGAAATTTCAGGGCATGTGTAGGACTCCTGGTCTCTTTCGTCTCGGAAGACCCCTACAGCCGCAGAATAACCAGTACTGCAGTAAAAGTATAATGCTTGGGGCTCCGCAAGTGTAGTTGTAACAGAATTATACCACTCGAATCCGAGGATATGGCGGTCCCGACTGGCCATCAAAGGCAAACGCCGGGTGAACTACTATGTGCCTTGGCAAGAAACGAAGAAAACTCCAATGAATCCAACTCTGACGAAGTGCAGCCGCTTCGAGCTTCGACAGCGGTTGCTACAAGTTTGGGAGAGCCTCACATATCTTTGCGCCGATGGCTCTGCATGCCCCGAAGGTGAAGCACCTGCTTGTCAACTCTGAGAATGGCGTGAACAAGGTTGCTTGAGCGATCTAGTCCAACAGGGGCTGTGACAGCGCATATAAGAATGCGATGCGGTGTTCGCAATGCAGAATAACATGGAGATTGTGGTGCGTGAGACACAAGTTTCAGCTCAGCTTAGGCGGACTTTGGAGGATAGGTGTCGAAGACACCTACGACTCAGCCCGCCCCAAAATCCCAAAGCTCTTGCCAGGAGGCCCCCAAACCTGATCCCAACTTCAACAGCCGAGCAACTTCCAAACGTCCCGAAACACCCTGCGGCAGTTGCAAAGGCCCTTCGCTGGATTGTCCAGGCCGGCAACCCGAAGTCCATCTGCCATCCAGCATCTTGGCTCTCGCGCATGACTGGATTGAAAGAGAGAAGCGAATATATCTATACGTATATTTATGTATATATACATATGTGTATGTATATGTATATGTATATGTACTGGTATATGTATATGTATATATATATATACATACATATGAAATTTAGTTTGGCTATACACACAATACTACCCGAGAGATTTATACATATGAACATGATGATCGCCTGTCCTGCTCTGGGAGTGTTGCGAAGGGAATTGAAGGCGCTTAAGAATTGCATGCACTAGTCTTTGTGAGGCAACTGTGACCGTGTGTGGGCTCCACCACTTAATGCGTCATACTTCCGGTTGTTTTGGGTTTCCCGGTGCCTACCGTAATAATTACCTACTACATTATTTTGGGGGTTCCTGATCATAATTATAGTATAATGGGGTCGATGTTCTAGATGGCTGGAGGTTGATGGCAGCCTAAACCCGAACCCGATCTCGAGACTTTCCGTGAATTAGGGGCTTCTTGGGGTTTAGGGTTGTCGGACCTTGGGAACACAACCCCCCGAACCTCCAAGTCGATGCCCTAAGTCTTAAGTACCCTGATACCACAGCCCAAACCCTAAACTGCAAAATCAAGCACAAGCATTTCTAGACTCCAAAGTCTCTGGGTAGCCTTGCTTTGACCTGGACCGAACACTCCGAACCCTGCGTGCAAATCCCTCAAGCACTACAAAGGGCGTGTTAGACGCTCAACTTGAACACCCTAACCCCGCAAAGCCTAAAGCCTCAAGTTCGGGCTCAGGCCGTTGTGCTGTTCTCGGACTTGCTTTGGACTCTTGGGCTGTGTTGGCTCTGAAGGCAGACGTTTGGGGTTTAGAATTTAGGGGTCGAGTTTAGGAGTTAATAGTTTCGGGTCGGGTCGAGTTTATGGCTTCGGGTCCCGGTCTTAGTTTTGAGATTTGCGGAGGACTTGGAAGAAGCTCCGTGATTTCGGAATGAGCATTCAGGTTCATGCTTGCCGGGCTTCAGTGGCTCCTGCAGTACCCGACTTGACTCTGAGATTTTGCGGACCTTTAAAGCGGGACCCTAAGTTAGGGAAGTACCAAAATCCGCGTCTGAGGAGTCGGCTGGCCTGCACCTATTTCCTGTGCGGGCGTCCCTTGGCTTCCGACTTCCCGAATTCCCTGACAGCTTAGGCGACTTGAGCCGAGGCTTTGGGGGCATTGGAGGGTTTACAGTTTACGTGTGAGAGGATGCGGGTGGAAAGTTTATGGCTGAGACTAGGCAAATCTCGGGTCGCGGTTTTGTAAACCAGCGGATTAACATCGGGATGACAAGGGCTCCTCTTCTTTCAAAGCTGCTGCCCTTGTATCCACCGACTTTCCAGTTGACCCTGCAAAGTGGAGTGAAAGCTGGATTCCACGCACCGTGACCGTCATGCGATCACGCGGGGCATCCAGCGAGCCATGTCAGTCTAATTGGCACTTGCGAAGATTGCCTTATATACATTCCCGCTTAAGTGACATGTCAAATACCCCAAATGGAGGCCCCTGTGCTACCGTGTTGGGCTCAGAAATGGTGCAGCTGTAATGTCTTTGGGAGGAAGTAAGGGTCCGGTTCCTTCAAATCTTCTCATCCTACCATTGACCTTTCCAGGTCTTGGAATGCTCAGCATCTTGATCTGTTTCGTGGTCAGCCAATCCGTGCTTCCACGGTTGCACGAGGCTGTCCAGTCAGTGATGAGGATTCTAGGAACTTTATGGTGCCTACTGATGGTTGGTCTTTGTTGCGGGTGCTATTGGGTCGATATTCGGTCAATAGGAGCCACTATAGTCCTTCCACTACGGATCCGACGATTCAGGGTTAGGGCATAGCGCTTGCTCGTACCTCAAGCTCCCAAATGGCGCAGGAGCAAGCGACTTAGGTTATTGATTCGGGCCCCATGGTACCTGGAAATATCAGGGCCGCTTGGGGGTTGAAGCTTCCTGTTTAGGGCAGAGTTTAATGGTTGTCGGATTGAGGACTTGATTGGTGTGGGATTACGCAAGTGGGTTGTGTGTTTCGGACTTCTTCGCATCTGTCCCTTCTGCTATATACGAATCTATGCAGCGAGGTCAGTGGTGGTTTGCTTTATTGCCCTCTTGGTTTCGTCTCTTGTTCAACCGGATGTGGATTTGAGGTTGCTTTCGCTCTCTGTCTCTCTCCCTCTCTCTGTCTTTTTCGAAAACAATCGCTGCGGAGGCAGCATAGAATGTTAGAGTTAGTAAACAACATGCAGTAACCTAGATCGAGATCGAGACAGAGTTAGGATTGAGTCGAGGAATGCCCATGATTTTCCTGCGCTGGGATCCTGGACTAGGTGCCCACGGAGGCGGAATGCATCGCCATGTTCGTGCTGAGGCCACCAAAGCTATGTGTTATGTTTTGGATTTGGGTTAATACTAAAATGACATCTTATGATATGCCAGAAGATAACATATTCTAATATAGTTTAATGTAATACTATGACATGCTATGACTACAGTATACTATTTAGAGCCCGGGTTTGGGCAGTACACGGCTCGGACATCTGGCATGCATGGAAGTTTGTTGTGGCTCGCATGTTATCGGGTTGTCCAGGCTAAGATTGGTCGGAGGCTTTGGTTGCTGGAAGTTGAATACAGGAGTCGAATAATGAGTAACTGAGTAACCATGTCCTCTCATAGTCCTCAATACAATTCTATTTGAAAGAGCATATGCCGAGCCTCCAATCTACTTCTGAAGGCCCCTGTGGTGGTATTATTTGCTGAGTAAACCTCTAGAATTTGCGAAAATCAAGTTAGCAGTTCCGTGCGATTTCTTGTTGGGAGCTCTTGAAGCTGAATCGTAGTAAGCTTGACCTCGCAAGATAAACCCTGATATACTTTGGCAGGAAGCTGGAGTGGCGTGTCACAACTGTTTTTTGTACTGGTTGTTTTCTGCTTCTAGCAGCTTTGGCAGACGGTGAGAATCAGATACCGAAGCTCTTCTCAGTGCGGTTAGAGGGCCGGACAATCGGCAGGTAGCTTTCAATGCAAACTGCGTCTCGCAACTAGGAAAACACAGAAATAGGGTCTTAAAACAATTGAATTGCCGATACTACTTTTGGGGTTCCCTACTATAGCTTCTAGCTATAGTTTAAGAAGATACCCCCCCAAAAAAAAAGAAACTATTCTAATTATGAAGGCCCCAAAATCGTGTTCCTATTACTGCGCCGTCTCTAGGCTTTTCGTCTACATCAGCAGCTTCGCGATGCTGCTCCTCGATCGCTTTAGGGTGTGGGGGTTTAGGGTTTTTAGGAGTTTAGGGGTTTAGGGTTGAGGGTTCCGACTAGCAGCCGTTTGATAAATATAGCAGCAATAGATAAACAGATGGACGGACGGATGGACCGATGGACGGAAGGATGGACGGATGGAGGGATGGATGGATGGATGAGCAAATGAATACCGGATAGATCCGGATAGATAGAGGATGGATAGATATACACATGGATGTGTAGGTAAATAACTTGTGTAGGTTGTATCGAACTCCCACAATCGCTCTACGTCTATTCCTTGGCTTTCACACCCATCTTCCTGCAGTTCCTTCGAGGCGGGAGTCGTGGATTTTGGGAACCGAAGATCGTGGGTCGTTTTCGGTTTGGGGTCTCGCCTTGCGTTTAAGAGGGACTTTTGCTACGCCTGCCAGAGTAGAGTCAGGCGGGAAATCTGCACTGCAATCCCGGCTTCCAGGGTCGGAACATCTGACGTCGCAAGGTTGGGGATGTTGCCCTGAACTCTGAGAGTTTATGGGGAAGTGCTTCTGGAGTCTGGGGTCTGGTAGGATCCTTGAACCCCTGCCTCAACTACACTCAACTATGTCGAATGTTTTAATTATGAAGCCCAGGGTACACAATTTTTTGGAGAGCCGTCAACGCAGGGTTGACACACCTCCGTGGTAAACCCTCAAAGACCTAAACAGCTAAATACCGTTAAAGCCCTAAACTCAGCATGGTAAGCCCACCAAGGACCACGATGCAGCTGCAGCAGTGCATCGAGGACATCAAGCCACTGGACACCAGTGCAGACTTTACCTAAGGACCCGAACTCGATAAGAACCCTACTGGGGTGCGAAGCAGTTGGGGCTGACCTGGGCAACCTACCAACATTTACAGTCCGGCTTTAGGGTTACATGATAGAATAAGCACGTCAGGGATTGCAACCCTGCCGCTGCAGCATTCATTTTCCCTTGCTGAGCACAAAGGTTGGACCCGGCAACCCTGATCCTTTGACACCTTAAACCTCCATCCCTGAATTCGCTGCAACACCGAGGAAGGGCGAGTTTGCACACTTCAGGGGCCTGGCGTACCCGCAGTACTTGGCGGATGGCAAGGAAAGGCTTACCCTGGCCCTCGTCCCTTCCTCAGACGGAGGGGGGCGGGGGTTAGGGTTTCGGGGTGTAGGGTATTGGGGTTTCAGGCTTTCTAAAGTATGGGTATGGTTTCGAGGGTTTAGGATTCAAGATCTTTCCCCAAAAACCCCTAAACCCTACCCTAAACCCCTAAACCCTAAACCCCTAAACCCTAAACCCTCTATACATGCTATGCGGAGAGGATCTGAGGGGTAAAAATGCTCACGAGCCTTCGGGCTGAGCAGTTGGGATCTGACTGAAAGCCTCTCGGTTTTTGGATTTAGGTTGTTTTGTGGCCAGCCCCTGTTCTGAATTATGCGTATGTATATATATATATATATATATATATATATACCATTTGTAAATATGTATGTAGAGAGAAAGAGAGAGAGAGAGAAAGAGAGAGAAAGAGAGAGAGAGAGAGAGAAAGAGATAGAGTGAGCGTACAATAATATACCCCAGTTGCAATATATTGAGGCTCCAAAATGATTGTGGTCTGTCCTTTCTTCTTGGCCATCTTCGGATGGGGTGGATCTGGGGTCTGGACGGTTCTTCTCTTGGGGTTTGGGGTAGTCGTAGGGATTAAAGTTTTAGGGTATAGGGTTTGGAGTTTAGGGGTTGGGTTTTTTTGGGCTTGCGGCGTGAAGTTTGGGGTTTTGAGGTCCCTTAGTCGTTTGCAGCTTCTGGATGGAATGCACGAAATGCTGGTACGACCCTAACGTAAGCCCCAAACCCCAAAAAATCTAAACTCCACACCCCAAGCCCATAACACCTAAAAAACCTTAAACGCTAAGCCGAATGCTCCCATAGCAGGGGCTTTTTGACCTCCAAACCGCGGTAACCTCCCTACCTAGACCAGACATATTCAACTCTGGGGGGCTTGGATCTGCAGGTCCTGACCCTCATCGTGATGGCCGCGCAGGCCACATCAACGATTTCGCGTGCCAGATCAGGTTTAAAGGTTGTACCTGAACCCTCGAAAGCCGTTAAAACTAGACACCCTGCAGCTAATAAAGACCCTGCACTCTCAAGACCTGTAACCCAAATCCCGAAAAAACAAAGAGAAGTTGGGATTTAGGTTTTGGCGTGCACTGCTGATGAACAGAATCCTGCATCAGGGTCTAGGGTTTCGGGTTTAAGACAAAGCTTCTACAGTTTCGGGTATGGGAATGGGAGTCCATCAGCAGTAAGCGAGGAGCTCTGGGGTTTGGACATAGCTGGTTCTGGGCCGTCCTCAGTGCTCTGATGGGTTTGGGCCTGCCCTGTCAGATCATCTCCCCTACACTACAACAGCCCTGGGGTCCAGGGTTTAGGGTGCCAGCCCTGAATTAAATCCTTTATGTGGGATCCTTATTGCCAAGGACCTCTGCCTGTCGGCTTGGGTGTTACACCTTCGGATGACTTCGACAAAGACGCCCGTGGCACCGACCAAAACCCTAAACGCCTAAAGCCCAATGCTAGTTAGTGTCTTATGGTCTTGGGATTAATGAGTTTTGCGTTTTTGGCGTTTAGAGTGTAGGCATTAGGGGTTTCGGGCCACAGGGCCTTTCTTGAAACACCGGGTCCCACAACATGTAAGTAGTGCTTTCCGCATGTAACTTGCACTCGGGAAGGAGCCCATCCTCTACTGCATCACCAGCTGGGAGGCAGTTGCCCTGCTTTGATGCGTGCCGCCCAAAGGCATAAGCAGTGCATGTGCCCGTCGGAGCTAGAAGAAAAGCTACATGGGGTTGTATATTATGGTATACATATGTAGGGACTGGAATATTGTCTGATATTGCTTCTCTAGTAATTCCAATTAGTCTGACTTAGGTATGGGAGTTTCAATGAGTAGAGGACCCCTGAAATGCAGGATAGGCTTCTTGTAAGCAGCAGTCTTGCTTCACGGTAAAAACGTACTACATATATGGTGTTTCCTGAACTGGGGCACCTTACTGAGGGGCCCTTGTTGTAAGGATCCAGTTGGGATTTATATGTGGGTCCCCAATTTTCTGAAACTCCACTCCATACCGTCGAAGGTTGTTGAGTGGGAGGTATGGAAGCTTCAGGGACTTTGTTGGGTCTTGAACCATGGGAACGCCCAGCGTCTGCTTGGGAAGAATCAGCTTTCGGGACAGTGCAGTCACTTGCCGAAGGTTTTCGGGATGCGTAAGGCTGATCAAAGTTGCCAATAAGAGATGACATTTTCAATATGTCGATATATTTGTATTATTATTATTACAATTATTAAGATCCTCAAGACAGAGGCAGTTGCTCTTTTGAACCCGGAAGCTGCAGCCCCATGCTACGCCTTTGTGTTGCGTATCCTTAGACCCAAACCCCGAACCTCAAAACCTAAACACTCTAGTTTCAGCGTACCTGCTAGAAAACGAACAATAGCATAGCAACAATGTTGCCACAGTATCAAGATGTGTGTGTGTGTGTATGTGTGTAAACACATATTTTTTGTATCTGTATATATATATATATGATGTCTTATATGCTTGCAGACACAGGGTTTCATGTCAATGCAACAACAACAACAACAACAAACAGAGCAGCAACGCCAGGGTGATTTCCCTGGCGCCGGACCCTTCACACAGAGATGCCCTGCCGGGCTGGCGCGGAAGGACACTTAACGTAGGAATCTGAATAATTAGTAATCGTATTCCTTTATAGTCCCTGCTGCGATTGAAAGGACGGCTATTCCACAGCCTCCATGATCGCGCTGCGCGGCTCTGGCAGTAGCTCTTTTCGTATGCTTCTCAAGACAACATACAATATGCTAACTTATGTCTTGGAGTTTGCATTCTGCCATGGATCTCTCACACTAGACCATAAGCCCTAGGCTTCAATCTTAGTCCCTGAACCCTTCAAGGGCACCCTTTCTGGTTAATTCGAGCGGGAGAGAGTGCCAAGGCTGTTTCTGTACTTTGCGCGGATCACAGATCTCAGCATCTCGGCAAGCGATACAACAAGTGTTTCCTAATCAAGTCCTAACACCCCAAATACCCAAGCCTTCATTTCAATCCGAAAAACCCCAGACGCTAAGCCATAAGCAGGTTATTTGTCCCTGCAAGTCCCCTACTGTAAATCCTTCAGCTGGTGGGTAGGGTCAAAATGTTTAAGCAGACCGTTCTTTGGTGTGAGTGTCAGGTTTTGCATTTGCTAGAGACTTCTAAGCCTTAAACCCTAAAACTGATTCTGCATTCTCGCAGACGGTCATTTCCTTGTTTTCGGGATGAGCTCTTGCTTGCGACTTCCGGAGACGGACAGTTTTACCCTGCTTCTTGGGTTGAGAATCTGTGGGTCCTTTTCGGGCCGCGTGTGCAGGCCCGAAGCTTGTTAGGGAGCATTCTAGTCTATTCGGACTATGGTGCCCCTGTTAAATGTGTTAAGGCTGAAGCAAACATACGAAACATTGTAAATCCTACACCCTGAAAAATCCGCACCTCAGAAAAGAAACCATGAACTTCTAAAGCAAGAGCCCCCGCAATATTATTCCCTGCGGTCCCGACAATCCTTACTCTTACCTTAAAAAGACCCCCAACGCCGGAGTCAAATTGTGCAGGCCCGTATGTTCAGACCAAATGGGGTTCGTTTCTAGGGGTTTGGCTAAAGCATGAAGTCAAAACCTCTAGGACATGTTGTCTCCCACCTGAAAGGCATCCTTTCCACCTGGGTCTCAGCCTTCTTGCTGGTCTGCGCTCGGATGCTGCAGGATCTCCGATTCTTGGGGTTCTGGAATCGGTTTAGGGCCTGTGGCCTCTAAGGTCTAGGCCTTTAGAGCTTTATTGCTTTGGGCCTAAAGGTCTTTAGGGTTTTGGGCCGCGCAGGGTTTGGGGGTAATCTTGACGATTCTCCCAAGAAACTGCAATGCATTGAACCAGGAGGCACGCGAACACTATCATATACCGCGGGGAAGCATTGCATTGCTTGAGCCATCTCGATCGGTGTAAATAAGTCTGCGCGAGTGCGATGCGTGTGCGACCTTGCAGACATATTAAGTTGAAGAAAGTATCCCTCAACCTCAGACATGAACTCCGAGATCGTTGCCCCGTCAATGGCTGTGCCAGGAGCTCTCGCTGTTTCTGATGGCCCTGGTTGCACTGGTCCTGGCGTTTTCGACATCGGTCAGCGTGCAATTCGGCTTGAACTCAGTTACGCGCAAACATGAAGCCGCCGGGTTGAGGGCAGTTGAGGCTGAGGGTTCACGGCCTACGGTACTACACATGCATCCTACCGTCGGCCTCGACCCCCAACCCCAATTCCCTGGCTGCCCAAACGTCACCTTCAATTCCATACACTAAGTCCCAAACCACTCGAGCAGAAGACAAAAACACGAAGCTGCTCAAAACCTGAAAGACTGACTCCGAGACCCAAAAGCACCCGAAATACCCGAGAGGCTGCATCCCACTCTGCCCGACTTCAGTCGCGCAGACCATGCGGCCGTATCTTTCTCAGAGCTTTGGCACTTATTCGATCTGTTTGCTTTTTGGGTTTGGAGCTGTTGATTTAGGGTGCATGGATTAGGCTACTGTTTTGAGTTGAGGGCTCCGAGTTTAGGCTTCAACGTCTATTCCCCACCAACCGTATTATGTACAGGCCCCAAAGCCCAAATGCCCTAAACTCAAAACCCTTATAAGCCGCATGCACATCCTACGGAAACCAGTCTTATTGCAGACTTTTTATCAACGTTAACTCCCCCAAACCCAAATAGAAACCCCATAAGCTGTGTCTGAACCCCAAGTCCGGCAAAAACGCAATCAGAGTCCACACACCATAGAACCCTAGGCGGCCTTAGTTCGCCAGAACTTAGAACCGAACCCCTCACCTCCAAGCCCATAATCAGACAGGAGATAGCCCTGGGCATGTATCCGCGGCACCGGTTCATGGAGCTGCGGGATTTGGGAATCCTCATGGCCTTGGTTTGCTTCTTGTCACAAAAAGTTCGGACAGCAGGGGCTTAAAGGCTACAGCTTCAAGCTGTCTGGGTTAGTAGGGTAAAGAAGTCAGGTACCTAGCATAGGTAAGTGGTCTCTACGTTCGACCTCAGGTCAGGTACTTTGTTCTTAGTCCCCTGATCCTTTATGTCACGTAGGGTATGATGCTCATTCGCGTCTCCAAAGACGACTCCCGCCCTCGTATGGGATTCTTTGAGGTCCGCCTTGCCGCTTGAAGTTTGTGTTTGTGCTTTTGGGGGAGTGTCCCGTCAAGCAGACATCTGATTAATGCACCCCCCCCCAACTGTAAATGGCTTCAACATAAACTAGCATCCTTCTCATAAGCCTTACCCTAAGGGTCCGAGTACTTCATTATCATAAACTCTCCAAAAGAGCAACCTACATAAAAATTATCCTGCACCCAAGTACCTACTTATTGGGTCCTTTGGATCCTTAGGGAAACCTGAAACCCTAAACCCTAAGCCTTAAACTGTTCAGGGAGAGGGGACATTCGTCAGGGGCCTTCCTCGCCACCCGAAAGCTCCGGACCGGAAGCCCTTAGACACCTCGAACCGTGGCCTCAACCATTCGTCTAGGGTTTAGGGTTTGGGGCTTCCGGACAAGGTCATACTAGTATGGCGTGTATTTCACTCTGCAAAACCCTGGGCTGTTGCTTTAGGCCCTTATCTGGTTTAGGATTTAGGCTTGTTTCTTCAGGCCCCCGTAGCACTAAACCCTAAACTCTAAAAGCCCATGGGACCAAGGCCTCTTCATGGTCATCTCCCTGGTCTTCCTGCTAAACCTCCTGTGACTTGGCGACTTCGAAACACCCTACCTTTGTCTCCATTGTAGTTCCTTTTGTTGGTTTAGCCAATTTACAACCAGAATCCTATAAGGCAATCCCCAAAAGTTTCAAAAGGAACTACGATGGAGACGATAGGTAAGCCTGAAACTTAGTCTTGTCAGTCGAGGTCCATCTTCGTAGGTAAGGCTGTCTTTGCTTTGTGACCACTATGCGAGGGGTGTGGCGCGGGAGGGACAGCGAAAGGACAGGATCCACCCTACTGAGCATGAGCCACGGCCCAGCACGGTCCTGCAGAAGCACAAGAACCAGTCAAAACACAAGCTTTAGACACGGATTCCTGAAGATTCCTTGCAGTGGTCGCTCTTGCCATTAAGAATCTGAAGCCCATGTGTCCGAAATCTTCGTCTGCGTGACTTGCCAGGGTTTCTTCCAGCGGGATCCAATCCACCAAACCCTTGGCGTAGGCTTTGATTGTTCAGGGCTTCTCCCGGTTGAGGCTGTTGGATTTAAGGTTCAGGATTTAGGGGCTTCCTGGGCTTGGACACTGGAAATAGATATTGCAAAAGCCCCTGCATCAAAGGGTGGCGCAGCTCAACACCGCCTATCAGTCTCTGGCTGCTGACATGGTCGGCTTCGCGCGGCTAAATCGAGGATCCAGCAGAGCTCTAGAGAGTTCAGTGTAGGTCTTTTGGGCATATAGGCCTTTTCGGTTTACAAATTACGCGGGATGGTGATTAAGCTTGAGGGGTGTAACCAGTGTTTGCAAGGGTTCCAGCCTTCTGCTTAAGCCTTGTTGCCTAGACCCTAAACTGTAGCACCTTGTCTTGATTGCACTAGCTTCTCATGATACGATCCTAACCATGATCCAACATTGTTTTGTTCAAAACATGTACTACATTCTAAGACCTGGGTAGAGCGGCCTGAGTAGTTTTGAGGTTCAGGGTCCATGAAGTCCGAGAAGGGGCTCCGGCTGACTTTGTTAATTAAATCTCTTGGTCTCCCTACCTGGGGTGCCATGCGACATGGTTGGACCTCTCCAAGTTGTTTCGACTCGACCTGAAGCATGTCATGGATGTCTCACTTGGATGTCCTTACGTCCAAGTGAGACAAGCATCCGGTGTTGTAGGAAGGGTAAGGCTCGGTCTCGATGCCTCACGGTTTTGTGTTTCGAAGCGGCTTTCTCTGGTAGGTCTAGGGCGAACTCCCGGCTTTGGGCGCAAAGTGCCGGAGGTAGTCTTAGGGTTCATCTCGAACCTGAGCCTGCAGCCGACGTGCTAGGGTGTCGAAACTCGCCAGATCTCGCAAGCATCAACCTGAAGTTTCTAGGCTCCCTGTCTTCTGCTTAGGGTTTCAGGATTCAAGAGCTTCAGCTGATACTACAAAGGTCCGACTGATTAGTGTTCGTATTCCCTTGTTCTCTCCAGAATGTGTCTGTAAGTATACGCTAACATGTCCCAAAGCCTTTACTAACTTAGGCTTTTGTACCAGATCGTTGCTCCTGCAACTGGCGAGCAGGAAAAATCACCGTGGAGATGTGTCTCGACGCGCTTTGAGCATAGCTTTCGTCGGACACACAAGGACTAAGACCCTGGTCTGAAGGTGTCGGAACACTGCGTAGGGCTGAGTCGGATGAGTTTGTGGGTTTGGGGTTGCGGGTTCAGGGTTTATAGGGATTAGTTAGGGATGCCGTTCCAAGCTGCGGGCGGGAAGTGTTGAGGATGTCCATGGTTTGTTAGTCCATGCCATCCCTGTCACCACCTTGGCCACCGCCAAAGGAATGAAGCAAGACGCACGAGTAGCCACACTTGCATTGTCATGTATGCAGCCATGTCCAATCAAAATGGACGACAGGGTGGGGGTGTTTGGGCTGTTTGGGTGCTTGAGGCTGTAGAGGGGTATATGGCAACAAGGCTTGCTGGTCAAGCCAGCTACCCCTTCCCCGAAAACCTTAGACTCGGTATCTGAATGGTCTACTACATGTCATTCCTTCGATTTGAAGAACAACGATTTTGGCTGTGGTTCTATGTATGCTCTTCTTGCTTTCGTGGCACTTTTCTATACACTCGTAGCCGGCTGCTTGCCAGTGCAAGTCGCCACTTCCTAGGAAAGGAGAACCCTTTCTGAAGTACCAGTACCCTACATCCAAGACGCTAGACCCCAAACCCACGGTGCACATTGTAAACCGTCTGCTGCGCTTTGAAGCCAAACTTCATCAAACCTCACATATATTCGTGGACCGCAGTCCCTCCCAGCCTCGTGAAGAACTAGCCTGAGTCATCCTGATACCTCATCATTTCAAACCCTGAAGCCGAAACGCCTTACGACCCAGATGTCCCCACAGGTTAGCCTCGATCACCCAGAAGAGATGGGAGCGCTTCCTGGACCCTCTGGCAGAGAACAGTGCTTCGGATTTCAGGGTGTTTCAAGGCCAGGTTTGTGGATTGTTCTGGGACTTCATGGTTCAGTGATGGCCGACATAGGAGCTGCGGCTTAGAAGCTTTACAAGGCCATCAGAATCATCATGCAGTGCATGCGTCTTACCGCTTGCTTGCCAAAAGTATACGTCTAGTAACCGTAGTTCCCAGTGCGCGCAATCTACTGACTAATGTCGAATGCGTTTGTTCTTGGGCTTAGTGACATATCATATTGTGTTTTCCCTCGGGTACATCATGTGCACTGGTACAAGGAGAAAGCAGGCCATACGATGGACAGCTGTCTCGGGATTTTGCAGTGATGTTCTGAATAGGCATAGAGCAATTTGCTTTTCAGGCTCAGGCAGGGCCCAAATCCCAGATGGTATGGGGCCAGCGCTATTGGCAACCACCAGCATTTAGAGCGTGTCGTGCGCTCTGATGAACTTTAGGTTTTTGTTGCTTCCCAGATGTCAGCGACGAGACCCTGGATACCGGCTAAACATAATTACAGCCGGGGGCAGGAAACCCTGCATCTCGATGAACGGCTGGAGTTCAACGAGGGTCGCGGTCTGAGATCCGCCTGACTTCGTGAGGGACCTATGACCTGTCAGTTCGCCGTACACTTGTCCCAGTTCTAGGTTCATGTGCGGCGGAAACCAGGGCCGTCTGTTGAAATACGGCAACCTCCAATATTGAGCCAGCGAGGGTCACAAAGCCATATCCTCATTCAATACACAACCCCAAGCCAAAGCCGCCACCCAAACCCTTTGCCCATCCATGACAAAGCCACCGCCCAAAAGCAACTAAACCCTATCCAGAATACAACCACCCTAATGGCATGAAGGGACATAATGGGTGAGTAGAAACTCACTCAAGCCTTGCCCTCCCCCCCCCGGAGTAGAAAACCCTCCCAAAGCCTAGAACATCCTTAACCTTGTTCAAGCAAACGCTTCCCAGCTTAACCCCAATACCACCCCTTGCTCGAACTCCAGCAGAAGATTACCCGGTTACCCGGTCTTCTTGATCTTGCCAGTGTTTGTACTTTCCGCAGCATCGCCCGGACACTCGTTTGTGCCAACCTTGGCCCACAGGACTGGCACATACCGAGCTCAAAGAACCAGATTAGGGAGTTTCCGAAAATAGGGGACCCTAATATAGTACCCTAAATCGTAGGATCCTTATTGTAAGGACCCCAGAATAAGGTACCCCTCATTTGGGGAAACTCCCAGATCCTTCTAAACGTTGAGGCGACATCGGCCTAGCCGGAGGCATCCAGGCCAGTGGGAGCCGTCTTGAGCTCTGAAGCATTCTGAAACCTGATGCGTGTTGAACTGCGGATGAACGTGTTCCTGGGTTTCGGGTGTGAGGATTCTGGTTATATAGGCTTGAAGCTGGATGTTGCGTGTTCGGTTAAGTAGATTTGGGCTGTCTGGCAATCTGAAGACTTCAAGTTTGGGGTTGGGCCTCTGGCGCGTGTGCGGAACTAGACATAAGGGAAAGGATGGAGCTCCATGGCTAGGCTTCCACATAACATCAGAAAACACGTTACATGCCAACCCCTTGCTGAGCAGAGTCTGTTTTGCACTGACAAGCGGAGCTTTAGACTATGGCTATGGTACATTGTTTGCGATGCGGAAGAAGACACAGCCTCAATTGTTTTGGCCCCTCTCACAGAATCCGATTGAGTTCCGTACGGAACCCAACGCCATGTAAGTCCTGAATCCTCACACCCCAAACCCTATAGACCCTAAAATCTTAAATCCTGAAACCCAAATCCAAACCCTGAACCCTCAAACCCCAAACCCTAAAAGCCCCTCGCTCTCTCCCGAAGAGGTCCTCGAGGAAGCATCTTTGAACCCCACGAACGTCGGGGGCCCAGCGGTTTGGTGGTTTTGGGTCCCATGGGGCTGTCGGGTTTCAGGGTTTAGGGTTTAGGCACGCTGGCGGAATCGATTTGATGTGGGGAATTAGAAGACTCTTTGGGAATGGGGCTGAGGAGCTTCGACTAAACAACAAAAGGCCCCAAGGCGCATGCAGTTCTGATGTCCTACTTCCGCTCGTTTGCCACCTGTCCACTCGAGCTGTAGTGCGCAATTGCAAGTAGAATTCAGCACAATGTCCTATAGCTCAAGTCTACAGGTGTGCGGGAAGAGCCAGTCCGCCATTTCAGCTCATTCGGGTCGCCTGCAGGCTGCAGGATTCGATTGGAGAAGAGCTGTCGGACAGCTTGGTGTCAAGTCTCTTGTGTATGCTAGTAGAAGCTAGTTGGCTCAGGGCTTCATGATCTTCTTGAGGTGGTGAGACAAAGGTGAGATTGTAAATGGGTTTTCCTCTTGCCAGTTGCAGCTGGCAGGAGTGATTCTATAGCTTCGCTTCAGAAAACGGGGACCGTGTCGGAGATGTACTGAACTCCAGTGTTCCTTGAGGTAGATTTTCAACCTGAAACGGCAAAGCCCGACCATAACTCGAATTCCGACAGACTCAAAACCCCAACTCGAACCTTCAGTGATTCAGACCCTGTGTACCTGGCTGTGAAGGTGGAGCGTATCCGTCGCTACGGCGGCTCCACATGTGGCGTGATGCCCTGGCCTGAGGCTCGAGAAATCAGGGCGCCCCCTTTGGTTCAGGGATGTTCGGAGCTTTTCGGATTCTGGATTTGGGGTTTGGGTTTGGGCTTTGATATTGGGGTTTGGGGTGTAGGCATCGGCGTGTTGTTCAGCGGGTGTTTGACGTATTAAAAGTGTTGATTGAGGGTTCAGGGCTTTAGATTTTACATTAGGTTTGTGTTGTCTCATGTGCGGTCTAGCGCGGCCGCGCGGCCTCTATGTCGGTTGATTCAATTTTTACACTGAGGTCAACACCGCCCCGCGCACCCAGTCAGAAGAAGAAACCCGCCTGGCACGCAGAAATCAAGGTGCTGCAAGGACGGAGCTTGGCTCCTCATACTTCATGCTACAGCTAGCGGCTCAGGCTGTTGCAGCTATGCGCATTCGAAGCTGAGCAATGTGTTTCGCTAGCGCTTCTTGGAGACTCTCTTGCATCATACTTGCTCTGGTGAGGGGTCTTCATACTACGTTATCGCACACTATACACTATACTATATTACATTACACTATACATTATGTTACATTACGTTATACTGTCATTTCCTATCTTATACTGTACTAAGCTGCATGGTTTTGTATTATACTACACTAGATTGTAATATTAGCTACTCCATGGTATACCATATTGTACTATGTTGTACTATACTATACTTTATTATTCTAATTGAAAATTATATTACACTATACTAACATGACTTATACCACATTATACTGTAGTATACTACATTATTTTGTTTGTGGCTTTTCGTGCTCGCGCCGAAGCCGCCCCGAAGTTTCGCCTGATCAAGAGCAAAAAGGCCGAACACCCCTTTCGAGTTCCTGTTGCCAGGACCATCACGACGAGGTGCCTTGGTTTAGACTTTGCCCTAGGTTTGGCGTCCAAGGGCGTTTTCCAGACCCAGCTGCTAGATGACTGTGAAAACCCTTGGCTGCCACAGGTGCACAGGCCAAAGCCTTCAGTTCCGGACCCCAACCAAACCCTGAATGAAAGTGTTGAGCTTTGTTCGGTTGTCCTGCGCCCCATTGCGACTCCGAATGCTTTAACCCTAAATCCTAAGCCCGAAGCCCGGAGAGCTCTAACCATTTCTGTGCGGTTTCAGTCACATGTGGAGCTTCCGAGCCGAGCCAGGGAATTCCGGTGGGGCTAATCTTCTGTATGTTTGGATAGCTGATTTCAACCCCTCCCTTAACAACTCAACCCGAGAATACTCCTTGTTGAGGGATGGAGTCTGATGGAGTTACATGTCATTGAAGGCTGTCTACGTTTCCGCAGTGTCACATCGGTAATGCAGTGTGCTTTCGCTGTGTAGTATTCTTGCTCGCCTCCGAAATGTTGCTTGCTTCCTGATATGGAAATGTGCAGGTGCGCATGTACGTAGGTCCGACGGAGGTATGTATGTAGTATGTATGTATGCATGTATGTATGTATTTATACCAGACATTGGGAGTCTACGATTGAGGACTTTTGGCAAAGCCATCCCTTGCGCGGCTTAGGAGATTCACCGCTCGGACCTGTCAATAGTCGTACGAAAGCAAACCTGTAGCCCCGAAAGCTATATCAAAAGTTAAGCCTCTGAAGACTTGAATCTCAGCTCCCGGCTTACCTGCACCCTATGCCCACGGACCTGGTTATTGGGTCCTTGAAGGGTGTAGGGCCCTAACTATAAGGTCCTTGGAAGCACAGGGTCAGACTTTCATTTCAACCCCTCCCCCCCATGCCAGGAGTGCCGCCTGGAGCGGTTAGAGAAGATGATGTCACGCGCAGTCTCCTGTCCTGGCTTGAGACGGAGATTCGGATCCCTTCAGAGGGGATTGCTCAGGATTGAAGGTAGCTTAACTTAAACATTAGGGTCGAGCTTTTGGCAGATTCTGGGCAATTCGACTTCAAGGAACACTAATGAAAACCACGTCCGGCCCCAGATTCGCGAAACCGCAGACCAATGAGCCTTAGGTGAAACATCTCTCCCGCGACAGGACTGCCGGGTTTAGGGTTTACTAGGGTTTAGGTTTCATCTCTGCATATTGCAGGGGCCTTCTAATCATTAGACCAGGGTTCCTTTTGCAGGGGTTTCTATACGGGATACTTTAAGGGTTTCGTATAGGGATCTTAAGAATTGGAATAGGTTTTGGGGTGTATTATAGTTTACTTATGTATATCAAGGAGTGGTAATTATTCAGGCTTGTACATTGACCGAACACTCTTGCCGGCTGTCTACCGTCTTGCCATCAGTCGCACACAGCCATGCGTGGAGACAAAACATATCTGGCGTGCATCTGCCGTGCATGCGCTTCACACAAAGCAGCAGTGCACATGCGATCTGCAGGACCCGGCATCCCTCCCGACTCTCTTCCGGTGGAGGCCTGCGAGGGGTTTGGGCTTGGCTGCACCACTGCTTTGTAGCCGAGGGTCTCGAGTCCCTCGCATGTACAGCAACCCTAGACCCCCGTATATATATACACACATACATGCATAAAAACGCGCACTGCATGCATGTATAAGCAAAATGTGCGTGTACACTTGCATAGACAAGCAAATACGTGTGTGCATCTACACACTCATGTGCGCACATGTGTGTATATACATATACACACACAGACAGATGGACAAGTGTTTGTTGCACATACTATGTATATGCATATATATATATATATACATATATATGTATACACGCACATACAGATAAGTTGCATTATCTACTTGTTTGTGCATTCCAGGCTCCTCCCTGTCCTCAGCTTCTGATGAGCCGAGCTCTGACGGTGGAGGTTCGAACACTCCCTGAGGAGAGGGTAAAGGGATTTGTCGCCTGACCATGTCATATGCTTCTGGTGGTGTTGTCATTGATTTTGTTGTGTTGTGATGCGTGGAGTTGAGCGTCTGGCAAGGTCTGGCGTGTTGGGGGCATTGGGTTTAGGCCACTGGATGTTGAAGATGATTCCATGCTTCGTTCAGGTATAGTAAATTGCTTTGACCAGATAGAGCAAGCAAAGGGCAAAGCCAACCTGGTTTGAAGTCTTTTATACAAGTACAAAAACCGGAAACCCCAAACCCTCAACCCTGAACCCCGGTTGAGAATAGGTTGAGAATACGTATCCCACACTTACTAAACCATCTTATGAGCCACCCTCTGCTCTGGAGACGAGATTCTGGGCCTACGGGTGCCCTCCTGGCACCAGGATCACAAGGGTCCTTCCCGGATCTCGGCTGTTCCACAAAATGCAGAGTGCCTCGGGCAAGAGCGCCGGAAAATGCACATGAGCCCCAAGTACTTGGAACCTCGACGCCTTGAAGCCCAGTCACCGAAAAATGTGGTATGCCCCAAGCTCTCTCAACCGGAGTCTCCGCAGCAACGGAGGCTCCGTGCAGACTTCAACTTGTGTGACCCGAGATAAGAAAGGGATGTGGATCTTCATGTCCTTTCCTCACCCCCTTTTATGCTTTCGGGTGTAAGTTGAGGGCGCAGGACTACAAGGCAAACTTCAGAAACAACGCAAGTCGTTTATCCGGTGCTCTGATGGAGCGGCAAGTCCAGCTCTACAGTACACATCATGCTGAAGGGCTTCAGGGAACGCTCCGAACCCCAAATCTGCTGAGAGCAGACCCCTATTCGTACTACGCAAAATAGGAGCGGAAGGTATCAGATTTTGAGGCGGGGTCTGGGGTTTCGGGGCTTGACATCTCTGTGTTCGACATGCGTTGATCTTATGTCAAAGAGACGCAACCGTGCAGCGAACTAAGGTTGAAAGATAATGGGGTACCACCATAGATGTAGGGGCATGAAGACTTAGAAAGTGGTTTGGGGATATATGATACTTGTGTTATGTCTTTACTTAAGTTAGAAAAGGGAACCCGCAGGAACAGTATTGCTTGTCACTCATGCCTCTATATTACTTGATCTTCTGCATGGGTTTTCATGTTTTGGGATTTGGAAAGGCAGGCCTTAGATGAGCGACCGCCTAGAGCATCACCGCTTGTAGCATTCTTCGGAGCAGAAGAAGTTCCTGTTCATAACCTCAACGCCCAACTTGCTTGTGAAATCCCGGCCTACCTGTAGTCTCCATTGTAGCTGCTTCTTGATTTAGCAAATCTTATAGCTAAGAAAGGAACTACAATGACGATAGGGTTTAAGGTTTAGGGAAGGGACTACAATAGGTAGTACCAAAGGCGATGAATGGTCGACTAGGGCATCGAGGCTTCGCCCTGAGAAGCAAAGTGCCAAAGCCTTCAATCCCAAGAAGCCCGAGGCCACCAAATTGATTTTCTTTCGGGTTCCCGACTATAAGATGTTACAAGTATAGTAGACTGTGAGAAATTATAAGCATAGACTAGGATTCCCAAAGACCCTATTCTAATGAATAAGGCCCCTCTGACTACGGAGTCATTACGGAGTTTCCCTTCGAAGACCAAAGCTTGTAGACGAATTCGTCCTCCTTAAGCCGAACTGTTTGAAGTTGCCTGGCACATGGGGGCAGAACTCCGCTGCACTTCAGCTAGTACGCTTGCGGGCACGGCGGAGCTTGAACAGGTATAATATCAATGAATCACATTAAACTTCCGACACAGAGTTCCGGCTAAACTCTTAACCCAAGCCTTAAACCGTACAGCCGAGAGCCCAGGAATCGCAAGAGTCTCGACGACTGAAGTCAGGGAGCTGCGCCCCACTCCAGGCAGCATTAACCGTTAACCCAAGTGCCGAGAAAGTCTTCGGCTGGCTCAGGAGATAGGAGTTCGGGTAGCTCTGGGGCAGTGACTCCGACTAGCCTCACTGATGCCTCAAAGAGATAGTCTTGAATGTATGTCGACATCGAAACATTATTGTGGGTGCTCTGCTCCATGTTTTCCTCATTTCCTCATGTGAACGTCCGTCTCTGAACTCAAAAAGCAAGGCGAATACGTCCTCTGCCTGCACACTAGACAATCCGAAACCACACTTGTCAATCCACTTAAACTGCACTCCCACTCAATTACCTGAACCTTTGCCGCTTGAGCTTCACCATGAGTCAAGGTACCACCTCAGCGTTTCGCAGAATCCGCAGAGTCACAAGACACTCACACGGAGTCTTCAGGAGAATCGCGTCCTTCAGATTCATGATCTAGGGCCCGTAATCTGTTCAGGGTGTGTAGGGTGTAGGGCCTATTACTATGCAGAAATTTGAGTTTGAGGTTTGGGGTTTCGGCTAGGGTTTTGCTTCTACAGGGCTAAGGGCTCAGCTTCCGAGCACCAGGGAAGAGGCATTGGCATGTGAGGCCGTCGTAAAGATCCATTGCAAAACATTCGCAAAATGCCTGTATTCCGCAAAAGTTCCGATTCTCTTGACGGTGGATCTCAAACCCTCGTGTCGATTGGACGCTCCTACGGCGCTGCATGAAAAGAATGCAAACTCGGAGCAGCGTTCGGACTTCCTCTCAGTATGTGTGGGTTGTTCTAGAGTCTGAAGGTCCTTTCCGAGGACGACACTTCCTTCTTCAAGAGATCTTACCCGAGACGGGAGCAAAGCTCATGGCTTTGTAGGGAAACGTCTGAGAAGTACTGCCATGTGCTTTTTGTCAGAAGAGGAGTGGTAATCGTGATCGGGAGTACCGGGCCTTTCCGGAAAGATTTGTTCGTGCTTCAGCATGTGCTTGTAGATGCATGGGTGCTTCCTCTGCAGGATGTGGACACATCCACATGTCCAGCTGGGGTCTATCGGATGCACACTGTGGCACTGCTTGTTATAGTACTGTGATGTTGCTCTCATGTAGACTGTGCACTTGTCATGCTTTGTTCGCCAGGCCCGAGGCCGGCCATGGAGCACAATCCGCCTGCCATCTTCGCTCGCGGATCTCAAGGAAAATGCAACCGCATGTTGGTATGGGTCGCGGCAGAACTGAGTGCCTCGGGGCAACCGATATGGTAGCTGCTTGGGCTCATGATTGCAATCTCCTGCCTTTTGTCTTCATGCGTAATTACGTCAATCTGCTGCTGGAAATTCCCAAAGAAGAGACTGATAGCATTGCGATGGAAGTTCCCAACACAGAGCAAGAGTGTGTGAGAGCAGGCGCTTGATTCCAAACATCTGCCAATCCGCCGCAGCCATGGACGACCTCGGCTTCTTCGACTCCACACTCTCAGACACGGAAATGGAGGAGTTGTTGAAGTCCTGCAAGGAGGAGGCGGAGCAGAAGAAAAGGAAAGGAACAAGTTCGACGGAGCACCAAAAGAAGAAAAAGCAGAAGAAGCAGAAGAAAGTCAAGGACCTCTCCTTGCCTCGCATGTTGGGGTCTAGCTTTGTTGTTCCCACGACTCTGTGGCCTCCCGAGGAGACTGAGGAGACTGATGCGATTCCAGAGCAGGCGGTACCGAGCACACCACCAACGTCCCCTGCGAAGGTAGGCCTCTTTTACGCTCTGCCACGAGTTCATTGTGGATGAATGACTAGTGGTAACATCCCCAGTAGTCCCCAGATGAGCATGCTACCATAGCTATACACCTTTGTCTTTCACAACTGTTGAGGTTGAGGCAAAATGTATCTATATCTGTCTATCTACCTACCTACCCACATATCTACCTATCTAACTACCTACCTATTTATTTATCTATCTATCTGTCTATGTTATTCAATTAACTATATATGTAGGTGTTTATATTTGTATATACATTAATACACATTTTTGTGTATATGGATATCTATGGTGTGTCAGGGTCTTTGCTTGTTGCTCGAAGTCACAGGCGCTCGGTGACGCCAGTTTCGCTTCTTTTGCAGATCCCTGTGATCGTTGTAAGCCGCCCGTCGCAAGCGTCATCAAGCACGTGCAGCGACACTGTTGATGGCGAACTAAGCTGGAAGGATCATTGGCATTCGTGTTCATGGTTGGCACTTTACGTGTTGCATACCACAACGCATTGCAGAACGGATTTGGAAGAAGCCTTCATTGACAGGGTTCAAGATTTCATGGTTTGGAGCCTGGACTAGGCTTTGCATACGAGGCTGATAAGATAGATCCTGCTTCAGGGCCACTGGTCTAGACAGACAAATCTAGTCCCGACACAACTTCGAAAAGACAGTCCTGTGTCGTGCCTGTGACATAGCATTGGCAGATTGATATGTCAGATGCTGTTCTGACCGCCAGCATCACCACAGCAAAATGTACTCCATCGATAGCTCTCTTCAGGTAATTCATGACTAAAGGCTGGTTGCCTGCGCGTCAGGAGTCCGGCACCCCCACCTCAGAGGAGAAGCAGGAGGTGGCATCCAGCCACTTGACACCCAAATGTCGCTTGGTTGCTCTGCGTGATACAAGCTTCCGATGCTCTTGAAACTACAGGTCAAACAGCCAGCAGCGTGACCGCTTGCATTTGTCGCCGAGATGTGAGGCCCGATACCCACTGGTAGTAATGAACTCGTCGATCCGACGATGAAGGTGGACGAAAGAGGCTGTTAGCCTGACCATTGGTGTTTGCCAAGGAAACCGTCGAGTCACGAGGCACTTAGAACACTGACAAAGGAAGTCATGGGCAATTGCAGGGTTCACGGGTTGCTATGTTCACGCCACTTCCTGCCCTGTCAGCCCGAGTAACTGAAGAACTGCAGGTATACTTGGACATCTGACAAGCCGAAACCCACCGCTGACAGAACTTCGTTCGCCATCAATGGTGCAACAGAAACTACAGCATAATCCATCTCTTGGCGTAGGCTACATGACTGCATGATTGTGTGCTTGCTTGCGTACCCCAAGCTGTCTTCTAGCCATATGCCACACAACTATCTATACGTATACATACCTGCATACATACATACATCCAAATATATGCATATGTATACACGACATCTGTATGCTTGCACCTCTTGTCTATAGCTGCATCTATTTCCATGTCTATGCCTGTACGTCTATATCTCTATCTGTATCGAAATCGCTACCCTCACATGTCGATATCCATATCTATGTACCCAATATGCATTCGTTGCCGATATGCAAATAGTCATCAAGTGGCTAAACACATATATAATGGTGATATCTAGATACATGGATAAGTCACTCCACACATAAAGCCGGATCGATAGAACCATAGATCATAGATGCATAGGATAGGATAGGAGGAACTGGATAGGATAGGATAGACAGCTAGGCTGATAGGTAGGTATAGGCAGACAGATAGAAAGCAGAAGTCCTACCAAACTCACTACCAAGCCCATGTTCTTATAGTTCAGGTTCCCATGATGAACACCTCAGAAATCCTTGCAGAACCCGATAGCATCCCATATACTGCTTGCCCTAAACCCTAAACCCTGTATCATCTGAACCCAAGGCCCGGCGAATGGCCTTCCTCTGCACGCGGTGAGGACGCAAGCCGTGCAGACGAAGCGACAGCCGAAAGGACAGGGCTTTGAATGGGCTTTTGGAGAGATGTTTGGTTTCTGTGGGAGTTTTCGAGCTTTAGATTAGATTGTTTCCGGGATAGGGCAGACTTGCCGGGAGATGTGGTCTACAAGGCTCTGGTTAGAGTGTAGGCTGCGGTGTAGGTTTCAGACACGGGTTTGGGGGGTGTGGAGTCTGAGCAAAAGGGCTTCAGAGAGAGAGAGGCGTAGGCTTCGACGCAAGATGCCTTGAGCTTTACAGCAGAGAGTGGGAGATGCCACTGGATCCTGTGTCCGTGGAAGGGGCCGTAGCCTATTCTGGGAGGCAGAGGTACATTCCCGACTCATGCAGAGCATGTATTTCTCTCAGTTAGCTCCAGCAGCCAGGCTTGAAAGCCAACTATCCAAGCAGATGTGGGGTTGGAGCTTGCATCTCAGCTTGAAGTTAGGGGAAGGCGGGCCACGGGACGAAAGTAAAGTTGGCAAAGGCATCATGTATGATAGTTGTATTTGTGCAGCGCGTGTTGCTTTATTTTGCATGGGTCCTGCATGCCTGGCATGTAGCGAAACCGACGTCCTTCTATGCAGCACTGGCGCGACCGAACCGAGACAACCAAGCTTGCTTGGCAACTATTGAAAAAAAGACCTGGTACCCCCCGCAGCAGCCAAGGAGTCACAAGGTGCTGGTAGGTTTGTGGGTTTTGAGGCGTCTACGAGTTGCGTGTTTAGCAGTCGTAGGGGTTGGTACGCAGACCTGCTTTCTTGCACCATGCTTAGGCAGGCATCTCATTATGAAGGAGCCGGAGTGGAATAAGAAGAAGGGCGTTTGGGTCGCACGCTGTGAGCCTCGGTAGCACGAGGGCTTGTCCTTCTGCCCACCGGTTTGCTTGATCCTGGCTTCCGGCTCTTGGAGTAAGTGTTGGCATGCCTAGAGCCTTAAGCACTACAGCTTGCTGTACCGAAAACAGACCAGCGGCCATAGTGAGAGTGCGGGGGTGCTGGTCCTTAATGTGTTAGCATCCGGTAAGCGAGTCTTTCTGGTTTTGCTGCTGTACGACTGATGCGGCTTAGTGTGTCGAATCCCAAGTTTTTGTAGACGTGTGTCTTGCGCTTCTTGGGTTATGCATGCTGAGGCGATGACATATTCGGGCAATCGAAGCAGCTACCATACATGGTACTCGGAGTAGCTTGCCTGCACTGTGGAGAGAGGCACGGACTTTCATCAATCAGTTGGAAGCATGCCGAACCGGAAACATAGAAGTCCTCTGCTCAGGGCTGTAGTGCGTTTAAAGCGATGCAGAGTCTTGTCGGCATGCAAATCTTACATCCTTCAGTTTATCCTGGCAAGTTAGGGCAGCATGCTTGCCTAGAGCCGATTGGGAACTCCCAACCAGCATTACCTTTCGGTGCAAAAGCCCCATACTGCGGACGTCCGAGGAATGAAGGGAAATCCTGGAGGTTCACCACAACTCTTTACAATTTGTTCAGGACGCCTCCCAAGGAGATTCTTTCTGAACCGGAAAAGGCAATTCAGTTTAGGATTCTGGATAGGTGGTCTCGCATGTGAGAACTGTGGATCCGATGCTGCACACTGTTCAAGGATTCGGTCTGGTGTGCATACTGACATACTGATCTGCGTATCATTAGCATCATTAACAGCATTAGCAGTGCGTTGTTTGACACAGCATGAAACATTGTACGTACATGCGTACATACATTCATACAAACAAGAATAGAAACATGCATGCGTACCTTGTACATACGTACATAGTTGCATACATATGTACATAGCCAGACGGACAGACAGACAGGCAGGCGGGCAGGCAGGCAGGCAGGCAAGCAGGCAGACAGACAGACAGACATCCATGCAAACATGCATGCGTACAAGCATGCATACATGCATGCATACATACATATATATATATATATACATATGCGTGTAGATATGCATGCGACTATTATTCTGAACAAGTAAGAACTCAAAAGGCGTATCTGGTTTGTCTTTCCAGCTATGTCCTCCCGCAGTTCAGGGTTGATGCGTGCGCGTCGAGGCGACTGATTTTCAATCATTATCGTCATAAGTGGACGGCTGCCACTTGCGATCTGACATGACATCAGAGTGTACGATTGGGGTCTAGGATTTCGTGTCGGGCGGAACATAGCTGCAGCTGGCGCAGGCCAAGCTCGACGGAAACTTCTGACCCTTCTCTAGAACTGCTTTCTAGTCGTCAAAATGATGATTCTTACAAGACTGTATTTATTTGTTTGTATTCATGATTATTAGATCTACGCATCATACATACATACATACATACATCCGCATGTACATTATAATACAGAAATGTGCGTGTGTGTGTATACATATATATATATATATGTCTGGCTAGAGAACCACAGGAACCGTGTGTTGGCTGCTCTGCAGGAGCAGAAGCAGGAGATCCCCAAGCCCGAGATCCAAAAAGAGGGCGCGACTCCGGAAAGCTTTGAAGGTGGGCCCGAGACTCAAAACCTCCGCAAGTAACGAATATGCCTTAAATTATAAGAAGAACCGGAGAACCCTAATATGATGTAGGTATATTCCTGAATCACGTGGTTTTGGAGTCTCTGAGCAGTATTTCAAGCAGCTTCCGGGATGAAGAAGTGAGGGTTTGTGTGCGTGGGTGCAACATCGTGTCTTTCTTGTTGCGCACGGCTTTTTCCCAAGACAGGTACGATGTTGATGGTGGTGGTTATGTTGATTGCCGTCCGACGGATAACGGCGACGATGATGACTATGGTGACTGTGATGCTCAGATGGTGTCGATGATGACATGTACCATATGCATGATGGGACTGCTTGTCGTGATGTTTTAGTGAGGGGCATCCGATTGTTTGGTACACAGTGCTTCGGTGTCAGGCAGTCCAGAGTCGACATCCATATCGTCTCGCATCGCAGGAAGCCCAGAGAACCTGGGCGAGCTGGGACGCACAAAATCCTTCCTTCACTTGTTGGACTTCTTCGTGGTCGTAGCCAAACCTTGCTGTTGCTGTCGTCAAACCAAATGGAAGAAGTGATGCACCCGTTCCGCACGTAGCCTTTCGTTGGTGCCAGCCTTGTTGCTCTCCGAGCTCCCAGAAGCATCTTGCATGCTTCACCCTTAGAGTCAGGATGCAGTGGACACCTTAAGGTGACTCCCGTTGTGATGCCGAAAGCCTTAAGGCCGATCTGCCCAAATTCAAGGCCGATCTGTCGAAATCCAACTTCAGAGCTTAAAGCGTCAAGGACATAGATTCTTGAACTAAGCTGAGCCCTAGTGCTTCCAAGGTCGACATCTCGCGCAACAAGCAGCCCGCAGACCAGAAATTGGCATCCCAGGTGGGGAAACGTTTGCAACTTCAGGCTTGGTCAACGGTCAGCATTTCAATTTCATGGGTTCGCCAACCCATGTCGACACTTCCTGCATTCAATTCCACACCGCGAAGCCAAAGAAAGCATGTTACTTGTAGATTTCCTTGCTTCTCAGCAGGCGAAAGCAACTGGACTGACACCTGACAAGTTCATGCAGCCTCGTGTCTGCAAAGTCGATCGGCTCGGAGTTGAGTGTTGTCGGGTGGAGGACATGGCCTCGAATGCGGGAGTGATGGTACGACTGCTAGTACTAATATGCCGCCAGCTGGAGACGACGATAACTGCTGTTGCCGGCTTCCTTGCCTTTCCGGCTGTTGCCTCTTTTCTCGGGAGCAAACCGCGCAGTTGTGCACGAATGCTGCAGTTGAGAGGGCCGCTTGTACCATAGAAGAATGAATACCTCCCTTGGCTATTCGGGTCCAGTTTTGTCCTCTCTCGGACAGTGGTTTCTGCTAGCTTCTCGGTTGGGGGTTTCGTGTTTGACAGAGCTTCTGTTACGTCAGGAGCTGTTGTGTGAGGATTCCGGGGTCTTGCAGCTGTGAATGGCTGGCTTTGGCTTGGGTACTCTCTCAGGCGTGGCCTTGACTACTTGCCTCCGATGGTTTCATGGGATGCTCCGCTTGGATGGGGTTTTCTGTAACACAAGTTGATTGTTAGACAGGGTCTTGAGACAAATGTTTGGCGTTCCGTCGGACAGCATTTCGACAAGATCTGTTTCTCCACTGGAATTGCCTTTGCATTTAACCTGGGCTTGAAAAGCTTTGGCATTTACTATTGCTTTCTACACTTGTTATGCTCACCAATTAAGGCATTTATCTCCAGTCTACAGAATCCTGAAAACCTGAGTCCTCGGCACCCAACATCGAAAATCCTGTGCTCCAGGCACGCTGACTTGCTTAGATCGCGCAGCCCTAAACCCTGACGCCCGTGACGTGTCTTCCATTCGATTCTTTTTCCCAGGTACCTCATGAAAGAACTGGCCGGCGCACAAGCAAGACAGATACTCGGAATGGGAACCATAGTACCGGCTGGCTGGGAAATTCGAGCCTGGGAGTGGCTGCAGATTTGGTGAGGGGGCTTGAAGGACATTCTGAGTGCCAGACCTGTGGAACGGAGAACTTGAGCCTTTGTGGGATTCTTTGAAGTTCGTGTCCATTCTACTGTTCCTTCTTTGGTATCTGCTTACAGCACACTCCCTGAACACGGACCTGCAAGACAGGCCACGCACCAACAACGTTTTCGTGTGGATCGAAACTATGTGCGCTATGCCTCAAGCAGCCGTTGCATTAACCCGCAACACCTTGAACAACAAAACCCTCAAGCATGGAAGTGATGTACTTCGCATCGAAGGATTGCCCGGTTCTGCTGGGAAAGAAGCAATCACGATGCCGTGGTCTTTCGTCAAAGAGCCCGCCGTACCTCTGCGCTTGTCGGTGGTTAGGGTGTAGGGGTACCGGGGGGCGAGGGAAACTTATTATACCTGGAGCTCTGACTGAATGTTTCGCGAGGGAGAGTGCTTTCTGTCAGGGTTGGAAACTTGCGATGATTGTAGAATACAGAAAGGACATGGGAGCACGGCTAGGGCCATTAGAGCCAGAAGAACAGCAATCTCGCCGAAAATTTACAAAACGTCAGCGGCAAGAAAACATCCGAGCTTCATGCACAAGAAGATGCGGAAAATGTGAAGCGTCTCAACCATGGCAAAGGATTACAGGATGACTTCGAGACCTCAGCAAAATAGCAAGGACACACGGTGCACGAGGGACCTGGTTCTTGCCAGCTTGGCATGCTACACTGCTTCTTGTCTCACCTAGGTTCGTCCTGCTTACTGCTTGCTCTTTGTGTCTGTTGTCTTTTCTATGTCGCAATTTCGAGAGAGACTGTGCTGCCTGACTGCCTGACTGGGTTTTCCCAAAGTTTGATATGCAGCTTCTTAGCAGCTTCGACAAGCCCGGGCCCACAATTCCATCGGTGCTTTCCGCACCTTTCCAAAAGCCGAACCCGAAAGCCCAAATCCAAGCCCGAACCGTACGTTCCAGAATAAACTGACTCCCGCAACCCTTCCTTGCCAGTCATCGCGCAGACAGTCAGGGAGAACCATGACAGGAAGCATGAGGCGCGAAAGCGGCTTCCCTGTCCCTTGTTTGCCACGGCTCGACTTTAGGGGTTAGGGTTCATATGCGGCTCCGGGTCTCGGATATTTACCGTGGAAAGGCTGTAGGTGAAAAGGTGAAGACCTGTGAGCGATTCCCTTATGGATGTTTGCCAGCAGTTGCATCTGCTGTTTGAAAGACCAGGTTTGAGAGCCACTCTTGACTTAAGTCCCGACAGAATCAAAGGCCCACGCCCGAGCCCCCAGCCGCAGAGGCAGCAGCTCAATCATAGTCGTGAGAACAATTACAGATGCTAAAACCTAGTGGCAACAAATTATGAAGCTGATTTTAAAGCCTAGTGCAAGTGACAGTATTCAACGACGATCGAACCCAAGCTGAAGCTCACATGTTGCGAGCCTCAGGCACTAGGAGTGCGCGACCTCGACGGCGCCATGAAGTTTGTGAAGAAGGCAATACTACTCCCTAGGGTTCCTTCATATAATCAGTATATATCAGTAGAAAACCCAGACTAAAATTCTACGTAAGTGGGCCCGTGTACTAAAGCGGGAAAAGCCTCGCTTGAGCGTCAGGCTGTCAGGGCTTGAGGCTCGAGGTTCAAGGGTAACAGCCCATACACCCTACAAAGCAAAGCTTGATAAAACGCTTCCTGAAAGGTCGTTGGCTGAGAGCGTTCTGGCGGCCCAAAAGCGGCACCGAATTGTCAGAGAGGGAGCTGCTGATAAGCTTGGGAGCTTGGGCATCAGGGCATTAAGGGTTCAGGTTTGGGCATTAGGACATCCTCTTGGATATGCTGGGGGCGATTTTCAAAGTTGATGTTCGGCTGGGGTTCTCGATGAAAGCTTCCAGGCCAGGCCCAGCACCCCTCTCACAGGGCCGATTAAAGACCCCAAAAGTCGCCCCAACATTCTTTCTGATTACAGATAAACTGTCCTTGCAGGGTCTTTGTTGTCTCTTTGGGATCTCCATTTTAAGGTCGTCCGACCAGTCTTAATGATTCCAGTTCTCCGAGCTTGGTGGAATTGCCCTGGCAAACCTCCCCGGGGAGGTTCCGGCCAAGAACAACTGTTTACATAGACCTGGTACCTGTTGGACCTACTCCGGTCGGGAAGCGATGCATGCTACAGTTCATACTACTTGGAATCAGTGGCCACGACATGAAAAGGTAAACATCATGTTTCAAGACTTTACAAGATTGTCTGGCACTCTGCATGCTTCGGCGCGCGACAGCTTCTGGTAGGTCCTGCAGTGGCGCTTGAGAACTTAGCTGCCATTGGGCCAGAATCCGATTGAGAGGATCCCCCAGGCTCTTGCCAGATGCAGGGCGTAGGATATTCAGTTCGCGAGTTTGAGTCTATGGCTTAGTTCAGAGCTTCAGCAGGTGGGCGCTTACACGTCAGCTTTGGCTTGATGTCTTCTCGTCGCCATGGCCCGTGGTTGAGCAGCGAAGTGCTACCGGGCGAAGAGCCCAGAGCACTTTGCACCCATTTTAACTGAGAGCCCATCCGAACAATAGTTCCTATTCCAGACAAATCTGGCTCGCCACCCAAACCCTGGAGTTCAAGCCAGTAGACCCTGCATCCCTAAATCTTCCCCCCCCGCCCCCCAGACCCTCAACCCAGGATTCTAATCATACGCCGGGCTTTCAGATCTTCCATGAGGTGGGCACACTTGTTCCCGCCGACCCTGTGCGCTAACTTGTGGCGGTCATACTGTGGCAGACTCGTCAAAGGTCAAGTTCCTAGTGGTACTTATCAAGTTGCAGGGTTGGGGCACTACTGACACGGTAATGGTCCGCCTGTCTGTATGCATGAAGCCATGTATGTCTTGACATATGCATGTAATTATGTATGTGTGTGTAGATAGTTACACACTGGGTGAACGAGCACAGATGTGTACAGTGTACACGTATAGACATACATATAAGCATTTCGACTCTGGTGTCAGTGGTTGCACGTTGCCGGCAACAGGCACATGATTGCTGCCCCCTCGTCAGCACTTAGATTGGCCTGCACGGCCCAGGAATCGAATCTGAGATTCGTTTTAATATCTTGTCTGCTGTACTGCAGACCCTTGATGCGCCTGAAGCGCAGTACAAGGTTCATCGCAAGTACTTACGGCTAGGTTTGCAGTATTTCAGAAAAAGGCGTGACCGCCTTCAAGACCTTAGTGGAGACGGCGATAGTCCTGCCCCTGCCGCAAAATCAACCTTTGCCGACTCACTACAAAGGCTGTTCCTGTCCTCTTGTCGTCTTGCCAGAACTTCGACTCTTTAGCACCGAGAGCTTCCGAAGGGGCAGCATATCTCGACAATGAGGAGCAAAGAAAGGGCGATCCGACCGTCCGACTAGCCACTCTGGCTCCAGTCGAACTGGATTTCATAGTTCAGGTCTCAGAAAATAGCAGGTGTGTTTAGGCCCTCTCGGGTTCAGTGCTTGCTGCTTGTTGTTGAGTGACAGCAGCCTTCATGCCAACGCTGCGCCTGCACTGGTGGGATGCGCCTGGGCGTGCCGGCGAGCCTACAAGGCTCGCACTCACCCTGAAGGGCGTACCTTTCGAAGATGTGCGGTACAGCTTCGGCGACAAGGAGAGCACCTTGATGGCATATTGTAGTGGGTGATCTTCTGGACTGGAGTCCCTGGCGAAGCTCCTGCAATAAGGACTCCAACTGGGACAGTTTTCTTCAGAGAACTTCCCTATCAGAGCTGTCATGTTCGGTTTTTTGCATCTTCTGATCTGAGAGATTTGTCGCGTCTCTTGGAATCCTTCAGAACCAACAATCCGAGGCATGGGAGCTGTGCGAGCAAAATCGCCTTTTCAGCAGTTTCCCATCCTCGAGGTGGATGGGGAGGCCGGATCCCGTGATGAGTCCAAGTTATGCGGCAAGCGCGAAAATCCCTTTTCCTAAACCCTACACCCATGTGGGTTCTTGCCCGACTGAAATGAAAGGCCACGCAATCCAGGAAGCCAAATCAAAGCAGGTGGTGGTGCAGTCGAACACCATCCTGAGATACATTGGTCGCCGTACCGGCTTGCTGCCGGAGTCGCCGTTGGCTCTTGCAAAGCTGGAGGCCATCATGGACTTCATGGTAGCCGGGCTTGCTTTGGACACTCCATTTTTCCTCGTTCTTTTGGAACATCTTGCAACCACTGGAACAGAGAGCAGAAGCTCTAACAGTGGAGGACTAGACCCCCTCAGCCCAAACAGGACGTATGCAAAATCCTCCCGCCACAACGCCCAGGCCATGGATGTCGAGCCTTTGGCTTTGTGTAGCCATCTCCAGGCGCCATAGGGCTGAACCCCTAAACCCCCGAAATCCTCTAAATCAGTTAAACCCTAAACCCTGTACCCTAAGAACCGGCAATGGTGAGAATGGACTCCGAAGCTCCTCTCACCAGGGCGAGGAAAAGACGGCCGCTCGGGTGGCCGCCGCTGCTGAAGGTGCGGGCGCTTTAGTGTTTTGGGATTTTTGGGTATGGGGCTTCGAGGTTCGAGCTTTAGAGATTCAGGGTTTAGAGTTTAGGCTTTTGGGTTTGTCGTGTTTGGGGTGTAAGGGTTTGGGTTTAGGATAGAGAGCCCAACTTTCAATCAGAAGAGCCCACACGGGGCAGCGTTTCCTTGCGGAAGAAATATACACTAAGCCATACCAGGAGGCCCTATATACTTTAAGGTACATTGCCATTGCTTTGTTAAAGGTATTGGACTCTCTTGGCCGTTGGATTCAGGGAGCTTCTTGAATGAGAGCTTCGAGGGACTGTGGGATGTATAGTCAGCCCACAGGTTGTTACGGTTTGGGGTTAAGGAATTGCAAGGACCAACATGATATCCACTTTCCATGCAAACGAAAGGTATCGTAAACCATTTGGCTTTGGGCTGATTCCATCCCGAAGGCAAAAAATGAAGCCTGCCTGGAAGAATGAGCTCCATGAGCCCTAAAGTCCTAAAGTTGGTCTTAGATCTTTAAGCCCCGAGCCCCTAAACTTCTACAGGTAGTGCTTTTCGAAAGCGTCTCTCCCAGCTGGACGCTGCCATCGCCCCACTCGTCAGCCAGGAGGCCATCGAAAGATCTGGGGTTCAGGGTTTAGAGATCCAAGTGCTTCTTTGGGGATCCAAGTGCTTCCGGCTGGGTTTGGGGGCTCGGTTTTTTTCAGAATGGACCTCATTTTCGTAGACAAAGTGGAGGAGTGGGGAATTCAGGTGGCCTGGGGGTCTGTTGCGCTGAGCAAAGTTGAACAAGAGACTACCCAAACATGCAATCCCCCTGAACCCTAAAACCCTTATAAACCCTAAACACCTAGACCCGTCAAGCCGCCATGAAGTCATAAGCCCCTGGGCCCGGAACCAGAAGCCCCCAAAGGGAAGGAGGATCGGTTCCAGGAGCTGGACATGGCGCAGCTGAAGGTCTTTTGTGAGACCAGCGCCTTTATCTCGGGATTCTCGGCTCATTTGTTAATGCAGGAGGGTGTCTACAAGGCTTGCTTTTGGGGCTCCAGGGGGTCGAGTATAGGGGGCTTCGTATAAGTCAATAAGGGTTCCTTGTAGGGCTCTAATTAGGGGTTTCGTACAGCAGCCATTGTACTTGGAGTAGGGTTACCTTTACAAGGTTGCTAGAATAAAAGGCTGATTTCTTGGGTTTAGTACCGGGACCTTAATGATTAGAATCGGGCTTCGGGGTAGAGTTATAAACGGGAACCTGAAGGAAATTCAGGCCCGCTGATATGTAGATTAAAGGAGCTTCTATTTCGGTTTAGTACCTCACAGCACGTTGCAAGAAAGGTTCTTCAAACAGTCAGCCAGGATTCTATGACGGCTTCCCTGCAGATGAGTCGCTCTTCGCGGGATGCGACAACATCAAGGTCTCCGGAAAATCATTTGTTGCCTAGTGGGAGTGCAACCATAAGCCCGGGTTGGCGGGTTTATGCTGTTTATAAGAGACTGGCACCCCCAAGAAGGCATTGAGGAAGAAGATCTCCAACATGGATGCGGTCAAGAGCTACTACGCAGGCAGAGACGGCTTCTACGCCGCCTTCGCCCCATCAGGCTAACTTAGCCCCCGGAATAAGTAGCAATTGTATTCCCTTGTAGTCCCTAGTATTAGTATCAGTATAACTACAACATATACCCCTGAACCCTAAACCCTAAACCCTTACCTTAGGATCAGCCGGCTGCGATTGGCCAGAAAAGCAGCCCGCAGTCCGTCCGCAAGGTGTTTGGGGCTGAGGGAATCTCGGGTTCAACATAGAGTGGTTAGGGTTTTAGTATTAGGGGTTTGGGGTTTAGGGTGTGATTGAGTAACAGTAGCAATTGTAACATTCCGTGGTAGTGTCGATATACTGATAGCAGAACTTTCCCCAAACCCTGTTAAGTCTTTTTGAGCCAACCGAATCCTGAAGCCGTACACCACGAAACCCCTAAACCCAAGGCTTCTGCAACTGTTAAGCCTGAAACCCAAACAGCCCAAAGCCTTCTCTTATAGCTTGTGGGGATATGGAGCGTCAAGGCCCTCAGAGTTTTGAGTTTGGGGTGTGGGGTCGGGGGACGCCACCACATGGCCTTGGAAACTGGAAACTTGAAGAGTAAACCCAAAGCCTTGATACGCCCCTCAGCCACCATCATGCAAAATTCTCTCAAGCCTCATGCGCCTTCAAGAACGGCGGCGAAGCAGCAAGTAACCCTCTAGGATGCTACAAGTAGGAGTGTTTCCTGGGGTTTAGGTTTTGAGGAGGCATCGGCAACGAGACTTAGGGAAGAAGCTCTGCATCCGATAAGTTCCGAGGCCCCAAATCCTTAACCCTGAAACCCTCACCCTAAACCGCCCTAACCCTAAACCCCACGAGACCTAACACCTGAACACCCCCATCCCAAAATCCCAGAAGACCCAAAACTTTCAAACCGAAACCTCATCCCTGCAAACCCCCAAACCCCAACACCCTCAACCTCAAACCCTAAACCACCAAACCCAAAAATCATCCGTGGCTTTCTGGAATCTCGGCCCAAGCTCCCCGCGTGGTATGGGGAGCATAGGTCGGTGACCTGGCAGCAGGTACCCTAAGGGTTCCTTTAAAGGGTTCCTGTAAAGGGTTCCTTTAAAGGGTCCCTTTAGAGGTTCCTTTTAAGGTTCCTTCAAGAGCTTCGGTTAAGGGACACCGAAGGCCCCGATGTTTAGGTACTTGGGCTTAGAGCAGTGGCAATGTGAAGTCATCATTCACTTGGGGGAGGGCTGCACAGGGCTCAGGTGAATGTAAGGTCTGATGGACAACTAGAGTTTAGAAGCTTTATTGGTTTGTTTATATTTGTGTTTGGGAATCGGGCTTTAGGACTTTACTCACAGGTTTTGAGGGTTTCGGGTGGCGGGATTTTGGGCTTGCGCGATGTAGGATGTTGCAAAAAGTCGCTGCTGCGAGTGTGGATGTGGTAGCACTTCCGGGTGCTTGGGTTGGGGGTCTTGAGCATCGGCAGCATTGGGCTTTTGAGATGAGTTGCTTAGTGAAAGCATCTTCGTCCCTTACGACCATACTTGAGGAGTTTACTCCGCACCTACCAAGAACACGACTAAGATTTCGGCGGGCGCCTCCGTGCCTTCTGTGGAACTGAAGGGTTTGGGGTTAATGTTTCCAGAACTTCTCGGCGGATGAATGGGCTTTACTATACTTGCGACTTGCGACCACGGGTTGACGCGCTTAGGAATCAAGGCATCGGCGGCATCGGCGAGTTTGGTATAATAGTCATGGTAGTAGTAGGGTTCAGGGCTTCAGGGACGCCTGGCCGAGACTTTTCGGGTTTCAAGCCACCTTTCTCAGTGGAAGTGCTTTGTCTCCATACTTTTGGTTGCATGTGTTGGAGGCTTCGTGAATGGTACACGGCTTATGCGGGAAAGTCTATGGTTCCGTGGGGTGCTGCATGAGTTTCTGCGGTTGTAATTTACTTGAAAGAGAGTTCGGAGGTTTCGCTTTTGGCGAGAATCCTCTTGCTTTCACAGAACTCGCTTTTTCAGTCCCTGCTCCCCTTCCGAATTACAGCAATCGTGGTGAAAGCTCGAGTTTCCCAAGCATCCCACCCTGAACCCCAAACCGCACGGCCTGCATTGTACCCGAGGTCGTTGCGCCGCCCCTACGCTTTTCGCTTCGCCGCAGTTCCAGTCGTCTCTACGACCGCCTTCCTTTGTGCAACGGCGGGCCAGTCCAGGCGCCGCACAGCGGCTTTCGCAGTCGAGTCCAGTCGTATAGGCTCACTGGAGCTGAGACCCTGTTGAGCACATGGACATCAAGTATTTAAATCGACTCTGTTCTGGGAATCACAACACATCTTTCATCTTTAGAGGCCTGTTTCGTCTCCAACCATGGAACGCCTACATCCGAAGGTTTTTATCCCTGCAGTTTGGCAGGCTGTTCCGCCGCTGCTGCCCCGGCGCCATGGGATCGACTGGTGTCGGATCCTGCTTCGACGGCGCAGCAGGCTATTTGTATTGAACGGGATCACTTCTCTCAGAATAGCAGCAGCGGTTGTGGAGGAGGAGGTGGTGGTGGTGGTCGCCATCGCGGCTGTCGTCGTCTTAGTCCTGGTGATGGTTCTGTGTGACTCTTGGATCACATGTGCAGGGTGGGCAGGGAGCGGAGGGAGGGGGAGGAGGGCGGGGGGAGAGCGGGTTGAGTTTTGCCGCCATCGAATGGGCACAGGACCAGCGGCAGGGATAGCGCGACGGGAGGAGAGCAGCAGCAAGTCCGATATTTCTGTGCAGCAAGCTTGTGCCGAGTTCAACTTTCGGCTAAGTCGAGGAGGCTTCATGGTTGAATCCTCTCCTCCTGACTCGAAGCTGGCAAGCTTCGACTCCAGGATCCCTGAGCAGTTCCTCTGACCTCTCCTTCGGAATCTTTGTGCGTTCTTCTGTACTGTAGACACCCCAGGGATTGTCAGAAATATGTTGTTGCCTACAGTCTCGATCGTGAAGCTCCAAGCACACAAACTCGTCAACTGATGGGGCCAAGGAACCCAGGAGGCCATTGCCGACACTTCTCTGCCCCGCCATGCCCTAGCAATGCATGGTGGGGCCGAGAGATCTAATGACGTCTTTCCGGTGCTCCGTACTCTCGTCGTTAGACTTCTACAACACATACCCCAGCTCTGGTCTTATCATCATACCTGAGCACCGTCTTGGCCAGCGTCCGTTGAAGTGCGAACGGCTCGCGACGTGATGCTGGAGATATGTTTGGAAAGACAGGTCTCACCAGCTCTTTGTCAACAGTATGTTAGTTCGGACCCTGAGCGGCCTGAGGTTATGGGGGCTTGCTGCACATATCAGAGCCCTGGGGCAACACGTCAGAACCCTCATCTGCCAATTCAGGAGCACCTGGTTCGTATATCATATATACATCACAGAAGACCTAAACCCCGTTAATCCCCGAACTGCAGAATCCTCGTACGAAAAGTCAGATTTCTTGCTGCTCCAGGTGGGGAGCAGGACACCTGCATGATCAGTACAGCGGCCTGGCTTCTCAAGAGAGTTTCGGCTTTGGGGTCTTGGGTTGAGGTAGGATTCAAGTTTAGTGTGCCATGAACCTTAAAGCCTGAACCCGAAGTAGCACAGCTGGGTGATGGAATGCTCATGAATGCTCTCATCTGCCACTTCCTGGGCCCTCTACCATCCATGAACTCCGCGCAGTCACTTTTAAGCTTTTTGTCGACTCGTCTGGCCATGGTTGGTCCGGTTTGAGGGTCCCATTATTGCCAAGGGGTGGAGGATCCCAAAGCCGAGGGGAGAGGCAGAAGCTTGGCTAGTTCGAATCTACTTGAGATCCCAGCTGCCAGCTACTGTGCCATGAACGAGACTTCAACGACTACAGAACAACCTGCAGCTGATCCAAAACATCAACCCTAAACCTTAAACCCTAAACCTCAACCCTGGACAATAAATGCACGTGGAGCCCGTTACGGGCTGCGATCAAGGCTTCCTAAGCTTCAGAGGAGTCCTTAGAGTAACCATATTAACCCGTGAGGGTTCCGACAAGGGTTCCTTTAAGGGTTCTGAGTTTACGGCTTGGGGATGTATGGTTAGGGGTGCAGGGCCTTGTGAATTGTGGCCGGGCTGTCCTGGACCCGATGAACCAGAAAGCCTTAACCCCGACACAGGGTGGAAAGGAATGTTTTCAAACTGTCATGGTCTGTTTATCATTTGCTGTGAGCCGGGCTCAACCTTTCAAAAAGCTGCCCAAAACTCAATCTTGGCAGGCCTTCTGGGAATGTTGTCGACATCTCCGCAGCCAGCCTAATACCCCTGAACGAAGGAAATACCTAAAATCATAGAGGGCTTACTATTGCGCCTCGCTCATAATCCCTAAGCCTTAGTCACCTGAACCCTATACGCTCGACCCTAATCCCTAATCGCTAAACCTTAGCGTAAGCCGGTGGTATGGAGCTCTCGTCTGAGGTTGAAGGACGCTACTCCCTTGATGAGTTGGCAGGTGCGGTGTGAGGGGCCAGGGGTGTAGGGCTCTTTGGGTGTGTAGCCACTTTCAGGGCTCTTTCAGCCTCTGGGCCTCTAATATAGGGGCCTGAATAATTAGAGTAGTTTTTGGGGCCCATTATACTATAACTCTAATCAGGAACCCCCAAAACCCTATTCTAAGTATTATGGCCCCTACATTAGGCTCAGAGATCATAGCAGTTTACGTCGAGTGTAGAGCTGGGAACGCTTCTCATCCCGTGCCCCCACATCTCCTTGAGAGGCACATACAAGTTCGACAAAGCCACCTGCATGCTTAGTGCGAAAGATGCATCCTGGCCGTTCGGATATTCCTTTTGAGCTCTGCAGCTTAGGGTTGAGGTTCCGGGCTGTGTTTTGGGCTTAGGTCTCGGGGCTCGGGTCTTGAGTTTTTGGGATTTGTTCTTGGCTGTCGTCGTATTCGCAGTCGTCCTCATGTCCTTTTCCACCTTGCCACCACTTCCTAGAGTGAGTTTGTTTGTCTTCTGTCTTGACACCCGAGGATGAAACGGCTGAGTGCATCAACATCGGCCCATTTCTCTTTGCACCCATCCAGCCCACTCCCCTTCCCGAGCCCGAGAGACTCTCGGCTGCACAGAACTCGAACCATTCACAGGTGCGTGTAGGGTGCATGCAAGTCGCCTGTTTTAGGGCCACGAGTAGTAATAGCCGTTAGTTACAAAGCACTCGCTTGCGACACTCTCTGGGTATCCAGTTGCTTTCGGCGCAAGCAAATCTCTAAAACCATCATGCTGCCAGTGTGACGCGAGGCTTCGACAAGCTCCGCCTGCTGTGCGAAAGAGCCCGGGGCGAGTGACTTGGCTTCAGTCTCAAGGCAAAGCTTTAACTTTAACCCTTTTGGGGATACTGTTTTTGCGTGTAGCTTCAGAAGGTTTGAGTTTGCAGTTCAGGGTCCATGACGGAAGATCCAGGACGGAGGGCGACTTCATTTGCAACTCGGAGATCATGGCAGAGACTCTTGGACGCAAGCAAAGCTTCGAGGGAGAGGTAGCTTCTTCTCGAGGAAAGCCTGGCACACTCTGAAAACCTACACCCAAAGCCGTTAAGATTTGGGTATCCAAATTTAGGACCAGCCCCATGTCTGACGGTCACGATGCCCTCCGTGCAATTCGGAGGATCCAGAAGGAAACCAACGACGGTGCGCTTTTTGTGCTGCCTTCTCAACTGAATGGCGCCGAGTACCCGTCACACAACAGCGTGACTCCGCAGCAGCCAGCTCATGGTTAAGGGTGTAATGGTGTGGCGCAACATGATGATCAAGATGATGCGTGATGAGCGCGATGATGATGCTGTTGAGGCGATAATGGTAAGAGGATGACAATGACTATGACGATCAGGAGGAGCAGGAGGAGGAGGAGGAGCAGGAGGAGGAAGAGGACGATGACGTTGACGGTGACGATGATCATCATGATGATGATGATGACGATGATGACGGTGGTGGTGGTGGTGGTGATGATCAAGGTGATGATGACGATCATGACGATGATAATGATGATGACGACGATGACGATGATATGAGGACGATGATGCAGCAGCAGTGCCGCCAGTGGGGGAAAGTGTGATGGCAGTGCTGGCGGTGGTTGTGCGAATGATGATAGTGGTGTGCATGAGACTTAGAGGAAACTGAGTTGGCGGTGGAGGAGACGCGAGACCTACGGGAAGCAGGCTGCCAATTTGCTAAATGCCGCTGTTACCATAAGGCCGAACAGAACTCTACACAACCCAGATGGAAGCATTGTCTTCAGTCAGTTGCCTAGCAGGTAGTCAAGCAGGTCGAGGAGTACATGCAACTTGCCTGCATACTGCTGTGTCTCAGTAATCGCAGATGAGCCTCTGATGCGGCTGATCCATTGGCCTTACATCGCCCCAGAACACAAGACTCGAAATACCACATGCGGCCGACAGAACTGTGACGGTCATTTCTGAAGCGGCGACAGTGGGACACCCTGCCCAAGGGCCCTAAAGCCTAACCCCTACGACCCGTGACCCTGCACTCCCTAAAACCCTAAGCCTACGCCCTAAACTTGAAAAATACTGTTAAATACTGAAACCCCGAGAGAGCGCAGCCTGCGACTTCCAAGGTACGACAATACTGGTGGTCCCCGAGGCCCCTTGCATAGCTTCAAAAGAGTGTCAAGATGCATATGCCTTATTGTTACCATCAGAGCATGAAATAGAGAAGCAAAGCAACGTATGTTGTATAGTTTCCTTGCTAGGATAGCTTACATTCGGCTCCTTGTCAAGTTCCGGCGGTTTTGGCCGGAAGGTTTGGTATCGTCTAGAGCATCATGCCGAACTTGGGTACTTTAGCCTATGTTCCGAAATTCAAGAAGGCATGACACTCGAGAAGCAAGAAGTGTTTAGGGTTTATGAGAGGTCAACCTTGGCAAGCACCAAACCCCCATTCCTTTGCATCCTCTCAGGACAGTTAGCGGCCCACCCCGCTGCAGCGCAGCTGCTTTCTCTGAGATACAGCTTTCACAGTACCCATCCGCAGGTTCAACACATCAGCTGTTAAGCATTCAGGGCGTAGGTTCCTTTTCTGCATTTCAAGTTCAAGAGTTCATATACTCGCTTGCTCCGGTGTATCTTTGGATTTCGGAGCCGGAGTTGAGGCTGTGATAACTCAGGCCAAGGGTGCAAAATCTCGAAACCGAAGTTACGGCATATGCGGAGTGGTTTAGGGTTTGGGGCTTGGGGTTATCATGGCAGGTGTTGGCCCGAGAGCAGCTTTGGCACAGGGAATCAATGACGGTGATCCAAAAACTTAAAAAATGACTGGACGTCGTTTTCGGTTGTGTTGGATTCGCTTCATGACTCGAGTTTGGGGAGTTCGGGGCTTGTACAGGGCTAGGGGAGTAGAAAGTTGCGCTTTTTGTTTCAGGATTTGCCCTCTGATGATTCAGGTTTTGAACTTCTGGTTGCCAGACCTGCCTAGGGTTGAGGATTTGGAGGTTTTGGGGTTTAGGGGTTTAGGGTTTGGGATTTCAGGGTTTAGGGTCCAGCGGGTTTTTAGAAACCAAGGTTTGTGCTAGACAATGCTGCGCACGAGAAGCGGAAGGACGGCATCAACGCCGTCGACGAGACTCGGCCGAACAATTGTAGCACCCTTACCATCGAGGCCGGAATAGTTCCCAATATTATTGCTAGGGTTCCGTATTATAGCTAACCACAACTTTAACTCTGCTATATGGGGCTCTTAATCTAGAAACCCTCCATCGTAAAACTTATGGCGCCTGAGCATGGAGCTTTACATAAAAGGGGGCCGGATAATTGGAATAGGCTATTGGGGGGAGATTTCACCACGGTAGAGACGCCTCGAAACACCACACTACACGAGTACGTGGATATTCGTCGCAGAGACCCCTTTACCCTTTAATGATGCAGTTGTCCCTGCATCGTGCCCCGACAACGGCCTAACAAACCCGGACAGGAAAGTCTTGCAACCCCTGGAGTTCGAAAACACTAGACCCTAAAGCCCAGAAGCCCGAACCGTTAAACCCCCAAACAACCCGGAAAAAGCCCTGAACCCTAGACTCTAAACCCTGTACCGAGAACTTGAATCCTGTTGCCTCAAACGTGAAAGCTCAGGAGCTCGAGAAAACTCCAGGCTGCGGCGTTCGGCTGCACAACGGCTACTTAGAGGTGCCGGTTGAGGGTTCAGGGCTTGGGGCTTCAATTCTGGCTTGTTCAGGCTACGTTGTATGAGGGTTTAGAGTCCCAATTTCAAGAAACGAATGCCTAAGTGGCACGGGCTGGACAGATTTGGGAGTCAGTTGCAGGGCGGCACTGCAAGGATGTCAAGTCTGTTCCACGTGGTCGTCTCAACTTCGAGGGCGCTTGGATGCTGCCTTCTAGGACTCTGGTGGCCAAAAACAACCAAAGGCACCGAGTCCTTGCATCCACAGGTACAGTCTCCAGCTCATGATATTTGGGTGCCTGTCATCCGGCTCCCTGCAGACCTTGATAGGGAGACTGCATTGGAGAGCAAGCCACACGGAACAGGAGAACAAAATTCGAAAGACTGAGCCGCGCAAGATCCAAAGGCAAAAGCAAAAGTCCTACACGTCACACGTTTAACCCGGAGTCTCCAATCCATATTATATACAGGTCTGAAACCTTGGTGATGATATCCCCTTGTAGTCCCGAACATATATGTCTACATATGTCATAGGATATTATATTAGATACATATATACACACATAATGTTACATTTATTGGTTTGCCTTGTGATTAATAGCTATAACATACTCCCCGAACCCTACGAACCCTACTTTCCGTTGGTTGTCGTGCCCCGAGGTCCAGGAAGTTGCCGATCTCAAAGGCTCCGAGGCAGCTTTCCAATCCAAGCTGCACACTCTGCGCCCGTTGATCATGGAGGCACGGTTTAGGGTTTAGTTTAGGGCTTAGGGTTTAGGGTCGTTGGGGGGTTTTGGGTGGCCTAGGATTTAAGTAGGGCTTAGGCTTTATAGGGCACTGCGGAACCTGCATCGCTAAAGATTCTTTGTGGGATGGGTTTTGCACTCTCCAGGACTTCTACAGCCCAAAGCCCTAAACAGTCTTCACATGGGCATCTGTAGTGAGTTTCTACGTCCCTTTGCAGCTATCTGCGAAAGAATTTCATTGGTGGGCTGAATAGGTTGTATTGCTGTTTCCGCAGCTTCCTTAATAGATCTATTCGTTCATAGTACATGGAGCCCCAAGACCCTGCTCTACTTATTCAAGAAGCCATAGCCGAACATCACTGACAGCAATGGCAAAGCACCCTACCTAAACCTAAACATTAGAGCTCCAAGACACGTGTAAAGCCCAAAAGCCTTTTGCAAACCCCCACCCTAAAAGTCATATTGCACCAAGAAAATGCCTTGGAGCTCTCACAACCGCTGAAACTTCAGAGAAGTCTCAGACCGCTGAGGACATCCCTGCAGTGGGCTTAACACCCAGCAAGAGAAGTCTCAATGTCAGATCCTCGAGGGGCTTCCTGTGATATAAGGGCCCTCATGGTTTGGAGAGGGTTCTAAATGGGTTCCCTAAAGTAGGGTCCGTTTTTGATTCCGCAAGATAGTATGGCACCCTGTTAAAAGGACCCGAAAAGGGACCCTAATTTAGAGAACTGGCCATACGACGGCGTAGTCATGTAGCGACGGTGGATGACAATAGGAGTTTTCTGCTGAGTGTTCAGGATACAACTCTTGCGGGTTGCGATTCAGAACAAGTAGATTTTGAGAGTTTAGGGCTCGGGGTAGAAACTCGATGGTATAGGGTCGAGGAATACCCGCTCCAACTAGGAGGCCTATCGCGGAGTAGTGGCCATTTAATGGCAAATGCTTTCTACTCGAGCGGCCGCGGAATCTAGAGCAGGCTTACAACCTGCGCACCCACAAGGTGTAAGGCCCGCATTAACAGCAGTAGGCTGTTTAGGGCAGGGCCAGGTTTATTTTGGGCTATGCATATGCATGTGGAGAGCCAGCAAGGTTCACGCTCGAAAGCTGCGAAAAACCCGTAACAACTAGACCCCAAGAGTCTACACCCTAAATAACCAAGAACTTCGATCCGTCGGACACTCCGCATAACACCCAGAGAACCAGAAATTCAATAAACCCGATACTCTATACCTTCAACCATTCAGCCTTCATCATTATGTTTTCAAGGTTCACTTAATATGTTTTGAAGGTGTATTCCTGAATCAAGGGGTATTGGGCTCTCTGTCCAAATCTCCAAACCGAGCCTGAGCCCAGGCCGGCAAACATCGAGTAGGCCTGGTCTATGCCTCCGCGGTTCCTGTGAACACGTACCTGAATCTGGGTCTTATACTTAGTTCAATGGCCAACCTTGAATGTTTTGGGTACTTATGGATTAATCTGAAAGTTTAACCTTTTTGTTGTGTGGCTTTTGGGGGAAGTACGTCAAGGGATTTTGTATGAGGTTCTTTTTTTGGGGTTTGATCAGGTTTCTGGTATAATGGTTTAGGATTTAGGGAACATCATGAAGGAAGCCCAATACGATAAGCAGACTGCGTACCCAGAAAATCCTTGTTCCTATCACTCACATCAAGATCCTTAGCGAGAGAACCCAGGAATCGCGTCCAGAAGAAGGAGCAGCTGGATCATCAGAACTTCATCGCAGAAGCTCGCATGAGTTGAGCTGGCACAGACCGAAAGCGTCTTTGCAGGGTTCTGCTGTGCAAGACATTTGTCATCGAAGCAGGGTTTGCAGTTTACATTAGGGCCATTAAGGGGCTTTGTGAGTGCACGTGTTTTGCTGAATGTTGGTCAGTGTATATTTGGAGGTACTCTTATGGGCAGACTCACAGTACAACCCTACTACGTGAGTCTCAAGCTTCCGAGGCGTGCGTGCTCAGGGCCCAGTACTACGGCGCTCTGAAGCACGCTGCGCGCAAAGCTGAAGCTTCCAAGACGAGAAGAAAAGTCTACCTCATGCCCTTGGGAGGCCTCGCTTCGCTGTGCTTAGGATTTCGGTTTCCCCGGCGCTCTTTGGGGTAAGCGACCGCAAGCCCTTACAGGCCAAGCCTCACCTCGGGTTTGGTTTGAGGACGCAGATTGAATCCGGATACCCTTCCGTGCGTTCGCCCTCCCTCGTGCCTCACATGGGGGGCGGCAGGCGGCGTCTTCAACAATTCGTGGGAGCTGATCGCCAGGCATATGACTTTCCGATAGGCCTTGGGTTGATCGAGCAGGCTCAGATCATAATATGGGGGCCGGCCTTAATACTTGCCCATACACTTTTGGGGTTCCTTATTATGCTTATCGGATCATATCCCCCAAATCCCTATTCTAACTATTCAGAACACTTTATGAGGACTCGTATTCGCCCAACCCATCCGAAATTTTCACCTGGAAGCCCCCAATCCCTTTACCACCTGCATCGCACAATCCTGGATTCTTGGTTGCCGGCATGACGTGCCTCACTGTAAAATAATACTGACTCTTAGCCGTTACGGTTGTTGTTTTTTGTGACTATTGTCAGTAATATCGAATCAAGAGCTTCTGTCGGGAGGTTTTCAGGATGTAGGCTTTAGGGCTCAGGCTGCAGGCTGTTTTTTGAAATGGACTCGAGGTCTTCAGGCTATTGGTGCCTGTGCTGTGGTCTACCATTTCAATAGCACTCCGAGATATACCACTAGTAGAAGCTACCCTAAAACCAGATTCAAAAGCCGCAATATTTGGTAAAACCCAATAAACGCAGCTAAATCGGCAATACCCTAAGGTCTATGTAAACCCTAAACCGTAATTTGGGGTTTACCATGTACGTTCTGATTGCTAGTCTTGAGTTTTAGTCTGCTCCTCTGGGAAGCCGAAGTCCTCAAGTCAGAGTAGGATCATCAATCTAACCACTCCAGCCAGAAAGATACCCTTGATCTTGAAAAAAAACCGTCCCAAACAGTACCCTAATATTAAGGGTTTAGGGTTAGGGTCGGAAGGCCTCGGAGCCCTTGCTCGCAGGAGCATGGCGACTGCCATCGAGATGCTGGAAGACCGGGAGTTCGAAAGCCTGGAGATTCATCCACTGACATGGTCTGGATCTCCGAAGGAGAAGTGCCCCTTCTGCGCTGAGTCCCCTGAGCTTGGGGCCTGAAAGGGTTTAGGGCCCAGCCTAGGGGTTTAGAAGACTTATGACTTCAAGGTTTAGGGTTTAGAGCTGCAGGGAACCCTAAACCATGAACGGTTTGCCTGGTCCAGCTTGCAGGCTTTTTGGAGAAGACTTAGGGTCCCTGTAAGGGTCCGTTTTCTAAGCATGCCGTACTATTTTGGGGACCCAACAGGGGACCTTGATTTAGCGAACTACCATGGTTGTCATTGGGCGATTCGGCCGATACCGGTACCGATGCGTATGCGGTGTTCAGCGGTATATGTATTGCCAGTATTGCGGAGTTTCGGTTCGTTTCAGTTCGGTAGCGATACGCCATACCGAATACCCACACCAGACCCACCAGCTTGAGCGTCTTCTTGTGGCTCCAAGGCGCTGGTGATTGGCTGGAGGCGTGGTGGCTGGTGGGTAAGGGGTGGTGGCTGGTGGTTGTGGGTGAGGGGTGGCTTGTGGCTGGTGGCTGGTGTGGCTGACAGTGGTGTGGGTGCTATGGCTGGTGGTGGGATGTTGCGATATTCTGCGGCACGGACCGGATCCATCGGTTCGGTACGCAGGCACAGAATCAACGATACAAACGGTTCGGTTAGCGATGCACTGCGGTATGCGATAAAAGTATTGTTGAAACAGCCTAGTACCCTTATAGAAACCATGTAGCAACCCTGATAGATCCCGGTATAAGGAACCCTCAAAGGGACCTCAATTTAGAGAACTACCTAAAGGCATCAAAACCGCAGCTGAGGACTAGTTTGGAAGCGACCTTCAAAGCGTTGCTCCAGAAATAGACCCAGGTCAGCTGGGGCACCGAGTAGGGTTTAGGGTCTGAGGATTTAGAGTTTGGGGTTTGGGGATGTTTAGGTTTTAGATGGGTTAGGGCTCATGGTTAAGGGTAGGGTTTTTCGCACGGGACCACGGGACCACGATACCTCCCGGCAGCAAATCCTCAACCGCCAGTTTCAAGCTTCAGCACAAGATCCAGCAAGCGCCGATTGTTAAGTCTTGTTGGATGATAAGCCTTGAAGCCTTGCGGTAAGCCCTAAACACTGGGCATTCCCCATGTAACATGTAACCTTGCAGCTGCTGGAGAAAAGGAGCGACAAACAAAACAAGCTCCCAAAACAAGTAGGTGCTAGATCCGATAACCAAACCCCATCATAAAATTCTCAATGCTGGAACCCTGCCAAAGACCTGGCATTGATCCAACACTAAAGCTACTTAAGAATACCCTAAACCCCTGTCAATTACACCCTTGATCCTCGATCTTGTGGATGGCATGAACGAAAGACCAAATAAAAGAGTAAAGTGTGCGTTATCTTACCTTTTCTTTTTTCTTTGGTTTTTTTGCCCATGCCATTCCAGATGCTTCCTGATCAAATAGATGACAAGGAACTCCAAGAATTAAATTATTCTGGAAAGGATGAGATTCTACTTGGCATGGCCTACACTCTAAAGCCCCATTAGAAGCCCACTTCATATCAAGCACTGCTTGTATTGCTAGCTTTTGAAAGGGAAGCCCATACAAGTATATACTCACCAATTTTTCGCGGGGAGGCGGGGGGCGTGCTTGTGTTCATCAAAACTGTGATATCAGCGCGACTTCCGTCGCTTACACCTCACCGCCCACACCACTTCAGCACTCTATCAAGGACACTATGAAGAATTAAGAATCCCAGAACCTCGCGAAACTTTCAAATCCCGAGCTTTCACAAATCTTCGCCTCAATAAATGTAAAGACTCCATGACTCCATAAAGCCCTGCTCCAGACGTCATACAGCCCTCCAGGTCTGCCTGGGGGAATGCCACCTCTGTCAGCTCGAGGCTGCAACGTGGAGGTGTCTCCGGCGCTTTGCTGTTTCCTTTAGGGTCCTTCTGGGTCTTTTTCCGTGGAGGTTTCTGTGGTTGCTGACGGCTTCACAGGTGGCTCTCAGGGAGCCGGCTTCAATCCCGTAAGTTCCGAACGCCTTGTCACTAGGTTGGCTGGAAACCATTTGGGAAAATCATCTGGCAAAAAAAGGGAATTGACATCGTTTGGATCTTGGCCAAAACAGGGGCCACAAAATTATTCTTGGAGCCTGACTGATATGCGCCTTTGGCGGGATCTTCTTTGACAGCTGCCCAGGCCCCCGGAAGCCTCGAAACCGCTTGAACAAAAGCGAGCAAAGCAGAACCGAGGTAAAAACCCGACCGAAACCTCAACAACCGAAGCCTTAATTAAGTTTTTAAGCCAGCAACATAGCCTCTTTAAACCGCTAGACAGCTAGACCCTACACCCTTCAACGAACCTGTCAGAGTTACACAATGCTGTTCGAAAGGCACCGCTAGATTCCTAAACTTCTACGAATCGATTAAACCCCTAGCTGCTGACCCCGAAGCCTTCAAGCCGCGCAAAAGCCTTTCCACGCCTCCTTTTGTCAACCGAAGATCTCGGGCAGTCTGCGGCAGCATGCCCAGGTGCCGAGAACTGCAGCAAGCAAAACGAATGTTCGTCTAGTAAACTTCTGGTAGTCAGCCAGCCTAAGCAGCAACGCTGCCCAAGACTACCGCCCAGAACATGACACGCGGAACACGCCAGGATTGAGCACCGTCCAAGCCATACCGTTCTGGGTGCAGGAGAACGACAATCCCAAATGATTTCGACGAAAATGAGTGATCTTATTCTGATGTATGATGTAAGGATATCGAAGGCCGAAATATGTGAAATCGCGAAGATGCGCCAGAATAAAACGATAAATCGATGTATTAAACTTGCTCTTGATAGAATATAATTCATTTGGAGGTGCTAATATAGGTATAAAATTTGAGTTTTCTTGAAATTCGAACAATATGATTGTTTTTGCATAATAAGATTCTATGAATATATCATAGTTAAATAAGTTCTCTGTATAGAAAATAAAGCAAATATAATCATATTTTCTTAATACTTATCATATGATTAAAGGAATATATGTATCTAAAATTTGAAAAGAATGGTATTATGTATATATATATTTATATCTTTTTTTCTTATTGATTTGTTATTACAGGGATAATATTAGAGATATATTGAAATTTCTTAAATTTGATAATATTTGAAAAATAGAATTATAATTGATATATTGAATTTGTGATAGTAAAAAGAATATAATATGATTTGTTTAAGATTTATATTCTGGCGCTTGAAAGGACAAGGTTTTTTCTCTTCGCACTTAAGAAGCCGCTTACTTTTAATTTATATTGAAAAAAGAATAAAAATACATGTATTTATTTAGAAATACATATTTATTGATGATATTTGAATAATATATAGGTATTGGGTGATATATTATTAAACGGGTTTTGATATTGTGTGATTTATATACGATATTATTATTATATATTTATTTGGTTATGGATATCTAAAATATCAATTAAAGGTTCGGATAACTCCACATGAGTATTCTATGGATAATAATAAATGAATTGATGATTCTTCTTGGAACTTACGAGAGGAGTGTGTTGTGCGTGTTGTATGGTGTGGAATTTGTATTGTTTGTGTGTGAAATACATATTTATTGATGATTTATATAATATATAAATATTTGATCATATTTTATCAAACGGGATTTGATATTATGTGATTTATATACTATATTGTTATTGTATTACATTTGGTTATGAGATATCTAAAACTTCAATTCTTGGTTCGGATAATTCCACATGAATATATCTATGGATAGTGATGAACGAGTTGATGATCTTTCTTAGAGCTTTCTAGAGGAGTGTGCTCGGTGTTGTGCGTGCTGTGTTGTGTGGTGTGTGATGTGTGTTCTGTGTTGTCTGTGTTGTTTGTGTTGTCTGTGTTGTCTGTGTTGTCTGTGTTGTCTGTGTTGTCTGTGTTGTCTGTGTTGTCTGCGATGTGTGTGTGTGTGTTGTGTGTGTTTGTCTGGTGTGTCTGGTATTTGTATGTGATCTCTGTGTCGTTTAAATTGTGTGTGCGTTACCAAAATTGTGCTATATGTTGCGTTACACATGAACGGGGGGGTCTTCTACGCGCGTCGCATCCCCCAGATCCGCCTGAGGGGATGGCGTTTAGAGTTTTCTACGAAGAGAGGGTCCAAAACGCGCCCCGATTCTTTTGAGAGCCCTTTAGAGTCCTTCCCGAATATTTCTAAAGGCAGGGGGTTGTATATGTTGTGTGTTGCGTGCATGTGATGTGTGTGTGGTGTATATTGTGTGTGTTTGTGTTGTGTGTTGCAGGTGAAAAATTCATACATATGCTAGTGGCCTCACCCAGGCTGCCATTGAAGATCTCGTTGGGCTCAATCTGGCACTCACCCTGGATCAAATCGTACCCCCTGTGATGTGTGATCTCACAACATACACACGCCGATGCCCGTAACAAATCGTACCCCCTGTGATGTGTGATCTCACAACATACACACGACGATGCCTGTAACAAACCCTACCCCCTGTGATGTGAGATCTCACAACATACACACGCCGATGCCAGTAACAAATCGTACCCGCTCTGGTGTGTGCTTGATGTGTGATCTCACAACCTACACCCTTGCAAAGGAAAAGGCTTCACCGGAAGCGAAGTTGCAAGGCCCACCCGACGGCTGCAGTTGGAGAGCTCGGGCTGAGAGAACAATCTGCAACCCTTTTTGCCACTACGGATGAACGTACCTGAGCATTTCCAGGTCCTTGATGTCGACCTCCTGCAAAGCATAGCCATCCGCCTGAAATTTTTTTTGCAAAGTCACAACAACGCTCAACTGCCGTACACAAGAAGCCCTGGCCCCGAGCCCGGGGCCAGCAGCAGCCTGGCCTATCCGAGCATGCTTGGACACGCTCACCTCCAATGATTGCCCCAGCAATGGTGAAGATGCTGAGCAATACGAGCCCCTGAGCTCTGTGCAGCGAGCGCCTTGAGGCACTGCTTTCTGTACTTTGCAGCGCGTGCCGATGCCCGTAACAAATCGTCCCCCTGTGATGTGTGATCTCACAACATACACACGCCGATGCCCGTACCAAACCGTACCCCCAGTGATGTGAGATCTCATAACATATACACGCCGACGCCCGTAACAAATTGTACCCCCTGTGATGTGTGATCTCACAACATACACACGACGATGCCCGTAAGAAACCCTGCCCCCTGTGATGCACAGCATACACACGCCGATGCCAGTAACAAATCGCACCCCCTGCATGTGCATGTGTGATCTCACAATATACACAAGCCGATGCCAGTACAAACCGTACCCCCTGTGCTGTGCGACTTCACAACATACACACGCCGATGCCCGTAACAAATCGTACCCCCTGTGATGTGTCATCGCACGACATACACACGCCGATGCCCGTAACATTTCTTGATGTGTGACTCACAACATACAATCGTCCCCCCTCTGATGTGTGATCTCACAGCATACACTTGCCGATGCCCGTCACAAATCGTACCCCCTGTGATGTGTGACCTCACAAAATACACATGCCGATGCCCGTAAGAAATCGCACCCCCCGTGATTTCAACATACACACGCTGATCTCACAATATACACACGCCGATGCCCGTAACAAATCGTACCGCCTGTGATGTGTGATCTCACAACATACACACGCCGATGACCGTAACTCGAATCCCCTGTGATGAGTGTTCTCACGCCGATGCCCGTAACAAATCGCACCCCCTGTCATGTGTGATCTCACAACATACACACGCCGATGCCAGTAACTAATCGTACCCCCTGTGATGTGTGATCTCACAACATACAGACGCCGATGCCCGTAGCAAATCGTACCCCCTCTGATGTGTGATCTCACCACATACACACGCCGATGCCCGTAACAAGCCGTATCCCCAGTGTTGTGTGATCTCACAACATACACAGGCCGATGTCAGTAACAAATCGTACCCCTCTGATATCTGATCTCACAACGTACACACCCCGATGCCTACAACAAGTCGTAACCCCTGCGATATGTGATCTCACAACATACACACGCCAATGCCAGCAACAAATCGCACCCCCTGTGATGTGTGATCTTTCAACATACAAACACTGCACCGATGCCCGTAGCAAATCGTACCCTTGTGATGTGTGATCTCACAACATAAACACGCCGATGCCCGTAACAAATCGTACCCCCTGTGATGTGTAATCTCACAACATACACACGCCCATGCCCGTTATCAATCCTAGCCGCTGTGATGTTTGATCTCGCAAGATTCTCTTGCCGATGCCCGTAAACCCCTGTGATGTGTGACTTCCCAACATACAACGCTGATGCCCGTCACAAATCGTACCCGATTTGTTACAGGCATCGGCGTGTGTATGTTGTGAGATCACACATCACAGGGGGTACGATTTGATTTGTTACGGGCATGGGCGTGTGCATGCTGTGAGATCACTCATCACAGGGGGGACGATTTGTTACGAACCTAACCTCCTGTGATGTTTGATCTCACAACGTAGACACGCCGATGCCCGTATCAAATCGTACCCCTGTGATGTGTGATCTCACAAGATACGCACGCCGGTACCCGTAACAAACTGTGATGCGTGATCTCGCAACATACACACGCCGATGCCCGTAACAAATCGTACACGCTGTGGTGTGTGATCTCACAACATAGTGTATCCCTGGCGGTAACGAGGGTGGCTGCTCGCGGCAATTCATGGTTTTCCGGCAGACAAAGCTTCTACCGACCGTGTGGTGCAGCGGCCTCCTGGAGATTTTGCCGGCGAAGCCTGGACGCTTTGCCGTCCACTTCGAGGGTCCGGCGGACCATGTGGCTGTAAGGTACGGGCTCGACTTCGAGCTCAACTTCCGAGGGCACGCGCCTTGGGTGGTGGACCGAAGTTCCGAGGACTTCCGCAAGGCTACTTTGTCGTTTGTTTGGACGGACGCTTTTGCGTAAGGAGCTGAAGGAAGCTACCGTCACCCACCTAACCCAAACTGCTGTCGTTGCTTGTGGGCGATTCGCTACGGTCATCGGCGTGAGTTGTTGTGATGAAATCACAAATCACAGGGGGTGCGATTTGTTATTGGCATCGGCGTGTGAATGCTGTGAAATCACACATCAGAGGGGGTTCGATTTGTTGCTGGTATCCGCGTGTGTGTGTTGTGAGGTCACACCTCACAGTGTGTACGATTGGTCGGGCACCGGCGTGTGTATGTCGTGAGATCACACATCAGAGGGGGTACGATTTGTTACGGGCATAGGCGGCACAGCAGGCACACAGCAGCACGGCAGCAGAAAGCGGCACGTAGCACATCGCGGCAGTGTGCCAAGTTACCAAGTTTTGCTTGCTGTTGTGACTGATCCTCGACTTGGACCATGCTTCGGGATGTCGAGGCGACAAAATGAAAAGAAAAACGGGATCAGTGAGCAAGAGCGAGCATCAAGGAGCACCCCCAGTGAGACTGCACCCATCGGCGTTTTTATGTTGGGAGATCACTCAACACAGGGGGTACGATTTCCTAATGGCTTCGGCGTGTGTATGTTGTGAGATCACACATTACAAAGGGGTACGATTGTTACGGGCATCGGCGTGTCTATGTTGTGAGATCACACACCACAAGGGGTACGATTTGTTACGGGCATCGGTGTCATGCGCTTCCTTGCGAAAGCAGCAAGTCTAGGCAAGACGAACTTTTCAAATCCCTCAAGCCGATGCTGATAATCATGACGGAAGCGCTTGGCAACCTCGCGATTACAGATCGTAAGCCTCATGGCGAGGCCCGCACAAGCTTTTCCACTTAGCAAGTGATACCTTGGGAAGGTGCAGGTCCTTATGCCGGCTGTTCGGCTTAAAGACAACCGACTGCGAGAGAGCAGATCGGATGGAGCCGAACATGCCTTGCGGGCACAAGGGACAAATCCGAGTACTGTCTACGCGTGCCTTTGATGGGGTTAACATACTCTGGTGCGCGGAACTTCTGTGTGATTTTACAACATGCACACGCCGGTGCCCGTCACAAATCGAAACCGCTGTGATGTGTGACCTGGCAACATACACACGTCGATGCCCGTAACAAATCGTACCCCCTGTGATGCCAGATCGACCCCCTGTGATTTGTGATCTCACAACATACACACGCCGATGCCTGTAACAAATCGTTACTCCTGTGATGTGTGATCTCACAACATACACACGCCGATGCCAGTCAAATCGCACCCTTGTGGTGTGCGACCTCACAACATACACACGCCGATGCCCGTAAAAAATCGTACCCCGTGATGTGAGATCCCACAATATACACACGCCGATTCCACTAAAAATAATGGTTTTGTGATGTGTGACCTCACAACATACACACGCCGATGCCCGTAACAAATCGTACCCCCTGTGATGAGTGATCTCACAACATTCACACGCCCATGCCCGTAACAAATCAAATCGTACCCCCTTTGATGTGTGATCTCACAACATACCACGCCGATTCCCGTAACAAATGCTACCCCCTGTGATGTTTGAGTTCACAACATACACACGCCGATGCCCGTAACAACTCGTACACCCTGTGATGTGTGATCTCACAACATACGTCCTGAGATCACACATCGTACCCCCTGCGATGTGTGACCTCACAACATACACACGCGTATGCCCGTAACAACTCGTACCCCCTGTGATGTGTGATCTGGCAACATACACACGCCGATGCCCTTAACAAATCGTACCCCCTGTGATGTGTGATCTCACAACACACAAACGCCGATGGCCGTAACAAACCGTACCCCCTCTGATGTGTGATCTGACAACATACAGACGCCGATGCCCTAAAAAATCGTACCCACTGTGATTGGTTGATCTCACAACATACACACGCCGATGCCAGTAACAAATCATACTCCCTGTGATGTGTGATCTCACAACATACACACGCCGATGCCCGTAACAAATCGAACCCCCTGTGATGTGTGATCNTAACAAATCATACTCCCTGTGATGTGTGATCTCACAACATACACACGCCGATGCCCGTAACAAATCGAACCCCCTGTGATGTGTGATCTCACAACATACACACGCCGATGCCCGTAACAAATCGTACCCTCTGTGATGAGTGATCCAACATACACACGCCGATGCCCGTAACAAATCGTACCCTTTGTGATGTGTGATCTCACAACACACTCTTGCCGATGCCCGTAACAAATCCTACCCCCTGTGATGTGTGATCTCACAACATACACACGCCGATGCCCGTAACAACTCGTACCCCCTGTGATGTGTGATCTCACAACATACACACGCCGATGCCAGCAACAAATCGTACCCCCTGTGATGTGTGATCTGACAACATACACACGCCGATGCCCGTAACAAATCGTACCCCCTGTGATGTGTGATCTCACAACATACACACGCCGATGCCAGTAACAAATCGTACCTCCTGTGATGTGTGATCTCACAACACCGTAACAAATCGTACCCCGTGTGANAAATCGTACCCCCTGTGATGTGTGATCTCACAACATACACACGCCGATGCCAGTAACAAATCGTACCTCCTGTGATGTGTGATCTCACAACACCGTAACAAATCGTACCCCGTGTGATGCGTGATCTCACAACATACACACGCGGGTGCCCGTAACAACTCGTACCCCCTGTGATGTGTCATCTCACTACATACACACGCAGATGCCCGTAACAAATCGTACCCCCTGCATGTGATATGTGATCTCACAACATACACACGCCGATTCCCGTAAAAAACCGTACCCCCTGTGATGTGTGATCTCACAACATACACACACCGATGCGCGTAACAAATCGTACCCCCTGTGGTGCGTGATCTCACAACATACACACGCCGATGCCCGTAACAAACCGTACCCCCTGTGATGTGTGATCTCACAACATACACACGCCGATGCCTGTAACAAATCGCATACACACGCCGATGCCCGTAACAAATCGTACCCTCTGTGATGTGTGATATAACAACATGCACACGCCGATGGCCGTAACAAATCGTACCCGCTGTGATGTGTGATCTCTCAACATACACACGCCGATGCCAGTAACAAATCGCACCCCCTGTGATGTGTGATCTCAAAACATACACATGCCGATGCCCGTAACAAATCGTACCCCCTGTGATGTGTGATCTCACAACATACACACGCCGATTTCCGTAACAAATCGTACCCCCTGTGATGTGTGATCTCACAACATACACATGCCGATGCCTGTAACAAACCGTATCCTCTGTGATGTGTGATCTCACAACATACACACGCCGATGCCCGTAACAAATCGTGCCCCCTGCATGTGATATGTGATCTCACAACATACACACGCCGATTCCCGTAAAAAACCGTACCCCCTGTGATGTGTGATCTCACAACATACACACACCGATGCCCGTAACAAATCGTACCCCCTGTGATGTGTGATCTCACAACATACACACGCCGATGCACGTAACAAATCGTACCCGGACACTACACACTAGAGTGTTGTATGTGTGCCCGATGCACGTAACAAATCGTACCCCCTGTGATGTGTGATCTCACAACATACACACGCCGATGCCCGTAACACATCGTTACCCCTGTAATGTGTGATCTCACAACATACACACGCCGATGCCAGTAACAAATCGTACCCCGGTGATGTGTGATCTCACAACATACACATGCCGATGCCCGTAACAAATCGTGCCCCCTGTGGTGTGT